>VUQH01067446.1:0-13256 GCA_015106775.1 Etroplus canarensis
ACCTAAGGAACCACACTTGAGTACTTAAATGGGTGGCGTATGATTCTGAGTTTAAACCAAACCAAATGGATTTAAAATTTAAAAACTGGACACATAAAGGGATTACTGTATACTGTAAAATAATGGATAAGAATACTCTTCAAAGTTTTGAAACATTACAAAAAAGTATGACCTAGGAAAAAATGACTTTTTCAGATACCTACAATTATGGCAATATTTGTCCTCAAAAGTACCTAAAGAAAGTAATACACAACCTAATGAAATAGTTAATATGGTTTCGCAAACATACTCTAAGGGATGTAAGTCAATTATTTCTAAACTCTACCAGGGTATATTAAAAAGTAGGGGAACTTCAACAGATTATATTAAAAAAAGATGGGAGAGAGAGTTGTCCACTGCTATATCCTCTGAGCAATGGGATAATATGTGTGAGACTGCTACTTCCACCTCTTCTTCTGCTTATTGGCGAGAATTTAGTTGGAAAAACTTGGTACGATTTTTCATAACGCCAAGGCAGCAAATAGGTGGAAATTCCTTGTGCTGGAAGAACTGTGGGGAAACTGATGCAAATCACACCCACATTTTCTGGTCCTGTCGAAAACTTTCAAATTTTTTGGGAGAACGTTACATCAAAGATAGAACAGATTATAGGCTTTAAATCAAAAAAACGGTCCATCATAGCATTTTATTTAGGAGACTTACCTGAGGAATTAACAAACAACGCCAAATATCTACTGAAGATTCTCACTGCTGCAGCAAAAAAAGCAATTACTCGTAAGTGGCTCTGTAATGACCCCCCTGTCCTGGACGACTGGTTGAGAGTTGTTGAGGAAATTCATAAAATGGAAAAATTTACCTTTTTGTTAAGATTGCAAGCTAATACTTATATCACAAGATGGGACAAGTGGTTGAAATTTATCCAAAATTAGTGGTTGGTTTGCTTGTTTTTTAAGTTGCTCCTCACAGCTTTATAAACCTTTGTATGGATGGATGAATACAATGTCGTACTCTCACTACTAGAATTTCCTTGTTAAAAAAAATCTGTGATTTTTCAGTCGACTACTTGTTTGTTTTTTGGTTTTTTTTGTTCTGGAAAAATATGTAAAACTTTCAATAAAAACTAAGTTTAAAAAAAAAAAAAAGTTAGCTGCTTCTAAAGTGACATTTTTTGAGTGACATATGAACCAAACAATTACTCCAGTTTAAAAGTTTTAAAATCAGTGTGTAAATATAGCTTTTTGGTCTGCAAGATTAGTAAGATTAAAGAAAATATTTTAAATGAACAGTATTAGTATTTTCTTCTTAAGAAGAATTACTTTCATCCAGCACATGGATATAAAAGATGCAGTGTTTATTACAGATTTAGAAAGATTAATACTAAAATCAAGATAGAGGTACAAGATACACCTCCTCCCACCATGGGAGAGTTACATCAGGAAGGGCATGTGGCGTTAAAACTGTAACATATTACTGATGCAGATTCATCCAATGTGGCGAAAATACAAGGTAACAGTCGCAGGAGCACACAGCATTCCAACCTTTTTTGGGGTTAGGGTTGTAGTTAAAAGGCAGCATCATTGGAAACATAATAAACACTACAATTCCACTCTTTCATCACTTTACGTATCAGGCAATGTTATTGCAGGACCTTATCATGCACCAGGTGTTCTACATGTACATGATAATGAGCAAAACTTGCACTTTATTTGTGCATTCTGTCTGTAGGTTACCCGTCGTGCTCAGCGATCCCAGACTGCCCTGCAGGCCCAGATAACCCGTCTGTCCCAGGACAAGAGGAGGCTCCAAGAGGAGATGGCGGCTCTGTTGGCCCAGAGAGAGGAGCTGGAGCGAAAATGTTTGGATTACAGAAAGGAGCAGGCTGACATCTTGCCTCGTCTGGAGGAAACCAAATGGGAGGTGAGATGAGAAGTTCACTGGTTCTGTAAAATGTCATCAGAGTTCAGTCTTGGTAAAACCAGCAGTTCGGCACTCAGAATATGGGTGCATGTAGGAAGCTGCCCATGTGTATAAGTTTAGATGTAACTAAGCATTCTGGTACTCTTCATTAAATTAAGAAGGCTGTGTTCTTTCTGAAAGAAGCATAGATTTAAAGGTGGGCCACACTGAACATGAGCAAGAGAAACGTAAGAAAACAACTGTCTGAGGAAATAAGGAAGAAAATAATTGCTGTGCATGGTCAAGGTACTTGTACCTGTCACCACAGCTATTAATATGAAGGTCAGGAAAGAAAATTTGTCCCCATGCTGAAGTGAAGGATGGTTCAAATTGTGGAAAAAGAACCAAGGAAAGCTTTGTATAACACTAACTTAGCTCCAAGATCAAGGTGCACAAGTGCCTAGCCATAACATTTTTCTCAATGAAAGTCTGCTAAAAAGCATTCTGACAAGTCTAAATGCTTCTGGAATAACACCTTTTGGACAACTAAGACAAAATGAGAGCATTATATTAAGTCACTTAAATTGCAGTAATCCTCACTGTGAAATTCAAGTTGTTTCATCACAATTATATCAAAAGTTATTAAGGTATTCTGGAGCAAAACATACTACTCAGAGTCAGACAGTCTTAGTAGAGGTCAGGGCTCCAGCAAAACTTACATGTAAAAGAATGTATGAGAGGAAATAAGAGTGGTGCTCTGTGATCTGCCACAAGTCCTCATCTTAATCCTCTTGGGCATTTATTGAAAATAGCATAAAGTGACAATTGGGAGAAGGTACCGTCAAACTTGGGAGAAATGGAGCAGTTTGCTCAGAAAGTCCGACTGCCAGATCATATGTACAGAACAATCATTAAGGGCCACAAAAAGAGTTTGATTGAACTTATTGTCTCAAAAGGGTGTACTACAGGTTAAGGGTTCCAATATTTTTGGCCATGATATCTGGAGTAAAGGTGTGTTTTAAGTTATTGGTATTTGTTTGTCTGATTATATAAAAGCCATCAATTTAATCACAGATTTAATCTTAGAGAGGCCGAGCACAGTCACAACAAGAACTAATTAATTTCTGGTGCAGACTGAGATCACCTTTTTTTTTAAAAAAATGCATTATTATTTTATCATTTAAAATAATCTTTCACACAGAAAATCTAATGCAAAATGTAACTTATATTAAATATGGAATAGAGAGCTGTGGATGCCAGTTACTTTTGCTTTTCACTTTTTCTGAGTAAAATGTGTTTTTCTTTTGGGAGTGGGAGAGTATCAATAATTTGAGCTATGTATCCATGTATGTTTGAACCTGCCTGTATGCACTGAGATAGGAAGCAACTTTACCACCATAAAGAAAACACCTCTCATTGTTTACATCATTCTTCTTGTGGCAGGTGTGCCAAAAAGCAGGAGAGATTTCCCTGCTGAAGCAGCAGCTGAGGGAAAGTCAGGCTGAAGTGACCCAGCGAGCTGGAGAGATGGTGGCCCTGAGAGGCCAGCTGAAGGAACTCAATGCCCAGCTGAGGGAGCGCGAGGAGGTCATGCTGGGTCTGAAGGACTCCTACAGCACTAAGAGTCTGGAGCTGGAGAAGTGTGAGGGAGAGCTGAGGAGGACTCTGTCTGAGGTAGGTTTCCAGTTATACCTGACTTACTCGGAAGAACAGAGGACTTTAAACATAGAGGATTACAAATAGAAAAGCACAATCAGTATACTTTAAATAATATTTTTACCTTAAACACAAAAAGTGCTCTATTAGTCTGAGCTGGTCTCATTAAATCCGCTTTAGGTTTGTCTGCATAAAAGTACAAGACCAGATAGTCAGTATTTACTCCAGCTTGGTAAATATAAAAAGTAGGCAAATGTGTCACTATAAATATTTACATTTCACCATAAAGACATCAAGGACACTGTCAAGGATTTCAATTTATTTTGTTGGCCTCAGATAACATACTGTACAGTCTTTATATTTACTGATATCATTATTTGACGCTAACACATCCTTTTTCTGTTATTGTAAAGTAATGATAAAAAAATGATCACACATGGCCCAGTTGTCTCTTACAATATCTGATTGGAAAATTCAGTAATTAAAGCTGCATATTGACTGTGGAGTGGAGCAACGGTTAGCAATGTCATCTCACAGCAAGAAGGTCCTGGTTTGAATCTTCTCTTTGTGGAGTTTGCATGTTCTCCCCTTGCCTGTGTCGGTTCTCTCCAGGTACTCTGGCTTCCTTCCAAAGACATGCATGTTAGGGTAATTGGTGAATGATTGTTGGTCTCTGTGTTATAGACTGGCAACCTGTCAAGGTTGTACCCTGCCTATCATCCTGCAACAGCTGGGATAGGGTTCAGCCCTCCTGTGACCCTGAATTGGACAAGTGATGAAGAGCATGCATGATGGAAGTTACATATTTATAGTATTTTTTACAAAACAAGATTTTGCTTTTGGTGTACACACTTGACTGCTTCAGGGTGTGCAAAAAGTGCAACACAGTGTTGCTCACACTCCAAAGCAGTCAGACAATAATTTACAACAAGTGAGGTTGCAAGATTGGGATGTTTACCACTAAATCTAGATTGTTGTGATTTTAATCCTCACAATCCTTTGGAGGGATTTCAAAAACTTAGCTAGAAGACTAGGACAAATTGGGGATTGGGCAACATTATTTAGGCAACTGTAAAAAATGTCCCATTGTACTGAATAAGCTCACAAGCAGCTTACACACAACAAGTAAAATGTCTGTATAAGTTAGTTATTTTTATTAAAGAAAGCAAATTTACATTAACGCTCTTTTAAAAGTATATACGTATATCAGATGCAATTTGTCAGAGCAAAGGTAAATTGAGTTTGAATGAAGGTTCCTATAAAAGCCATCATCTTTTTCTTCCTGTAGGTGTCTATCCTTAGAGAGAAGCTGGGGGTATTTGAAGCAGAGGTGCTAAGTTTAAAACGGGCTCTGAGTGAAGTCAGCAGAGGAGCAGAGGTTGTTGTGAGCCCTAACTTAGCTGCTGCTGGGCTGTTGCCTCCGTGGGGAACTGTCCACTGCCCACGAAACCCAACTGAGCCCTCAACAAACTCTCTCACCCCCACGTCTGACACCCTGCTAAGCCTTCAAAGTGATGAAGCCAAAGCCCAAAGGCAGGAAGCTCAGAGACAAGAGAGGCAACAACGTGAAGAAGCTCAGTGGCGAGATGTACAGCAGCGGCAAGATGCCCACATTCAGCAGGACATTCAAATGCGTCAAGATGCCCAAATCCGACCAGAGGCCCAACTCCGCCAGGAGGCCCAGCTTCGTCAGGAGGCTCACCTGCGTCACGAAGCTCAAATCCGTCAAGAGGTCCAACTACGCCAAGAAGCACAGCTGCGCCAAGAAGCGCAGCTCCGTCAGGAGGCCCAGCTTCGCCATGAGGCTCAAATGCGTCAAGAGGCCCAGCTACGTCATGAGTCCCAGCTATGCCAGGATGGCCATCAGCCACAGCGGGCCCAGGAGGGTCACTGGGATGAAGCAGGGGAGCTGCGCAGGCAGCTGGAGCAGTTGCAGGCTGCATTACGGTTGGAGCGGCAGCAACGAGAACGTCAGGCCCTCAACTTTGACCAGGAACGGCACACCTGGCAGGATGAGAAGGAACGGGTTTTGAAATATCAGGCACAGCTGCAGCTCAGCTATGTGGAAACATTGCAGAAAAACCAAGCTTTGGAAAAACGTATGAGCCAGCTGGGAGCTAAGCAAACCACAACCACCACCACCACTATTACCACTACCACCACCACTTCCCCTACCTCCTCCAGTTCTCCACCTCCACCACCACCACAAGCCCTTTCACCTCTGTCTCCTCAGCCCCCACCATCTCTACCTGGCCCTATCGCCCTTACCCTCTCCCCACCTTGTGAAGACCAAAAGGGCCCTCCTTCCCTTCACCAGCTTGCCCCTCCATGGGCTGGACCATCACGTCTGGAAAGGATTGAGTCAACTGAGATATAGAGACAGCTCCATAAAGCAAATTCTCCATTTCACTACATTCATAGTGACGAGGCCTCTCACACAAAACCACTTCAGCATACAGTAGAAAAACATTTCAGTCTACAATAGAATAAATCAGTACAGTATGACATACTTTTCAGAGCAACTATAGACACTAAAATGCAACAAGAGCCAACTTTAAAAATGCAGCATTATCAGAAACAAGGTGATCTAAACAGGAACTTGAGCAACATGAATTATTACCAATGTTTTTTCAAGCTCCTAGGCAGCCTTTCTGTCACGAGTTGCATATGGCAGCATCCTACATAATCAGTGTTCATGAAAAGTGTGCCACACTAATGGATGGCAAAAAAAAACAAATTAATAAATGAAAGTGTTTAGATTACATTTAATGCCCATGCTAGAAAAGGACCAAGACAATCAGGGATATTGTCAGAAATGATCAACAAGAATATGATGTGGTATTTATTCATTGTAAGTCTGTGTCACTGGTTATGTAAAAGTAGAATTAGTGGTCAGAGTGTGTGATGTTAACATTTTTGGCCAGAGAGCGCCTTACTCCACTCTTTCCAGCATGTGTAAGAGAATAACTAATGCTGGGAATAGATAGGGAAAAAAAATCAATTGTGATTATCATTTTTCAGCGCTTTAATTATGATATCAGACAACCAGTCAAACAGCATTGTTACATATGGCTGGAATTTTTCATTTAAATCCCAGCAGATATTAACGTCAAAAGTCACACTGAATTATTATGTTTTTTAAAGTCATTTCATACACAGGGTCCAACATGCACGGCCCATTAAAACACATTATTAAGACCAACAGAGTTTATATTTTCTACAAATTGAATTTAAATAGATATGTTTAGCAAATAATCAGCCCCAACTATAGGTAGAACAAGTTTTAGGACATAGGAGAACATGGTTCACATTCACTCCAGTATGCCTGTGGTGACTAAAAATGAACACCAGAGGTCAATAGAGAGCTTTCACAGCACTCCCAACTAGATCTGTGTTAATGGAAGCACACAATTTGAATTTGGTTATTGTGATAATTGTGTCTTTCACAGCCAAGAAATCTGAGAAGTCAGTATGTATCCCCAAAGTTAAAAATTTTATAGAATGTATGATAAACTAGAAATAAATACTTATAATAGGTATAGATTGTAAATTTTTTGTGTGTGAGAGAGAGTGAGAGTGTGCAAGGGAGTGTGTGCATGTGTGCAAACATATGAAAAGCTTCAGCTTATGAGATTGAAGATAGAGGGACTAGTGGCAATAGAGCAAGTGAAGATATATTATAAGCAAAGGGGGGTTTGCAGTAAAATGTACTTAAAAGCTTGTGAGACTTTTTCAAATTTCAAACTGAGGGAGTGTGTATATCCTGGAAAAGTCTTACTTTCTTCTGTATATTTCATTTAGATAAGGCAGGGAATAAGAAAGTTTAAAAAAAATCAGAAAACTGGAAAGACTGACTCTTTAAAGGGAGCATTCAGGCTAACTGCACTATGTAGTGTCCTACATACAAGTTATGATGTACAGTAGACCCAGATGTGAATATCATGGCTTTTATATGTGTTGTTTATGCCAGCATACAAAGATGTTGCTCAAGAATATTAACTTATCTCTAAGGTATTATATAGTATTATCATCTTTATTACTGTTATTATATTATGGTGAACTGACAGAGAAAAATATGTGCCATTTGAACTTTTCTTTATGTGTTTTTTTAACTGTGTAGATAGCCTATTGGCCTACCATGATGGTGCAATCATAGCAACCCTGTCCAAAATGATGTTCTTTTTGATGTAGGTGATAAATGTAGTTACAGTATTGCATTGTTTAGAGAACAAAATGCTAATGATTTTATACATGTTTCCAACTTATTGTTTGCATTTATGTTACTAGTACTGCTCTGGCTTGATTAAAACCCACCCCTTTGTTAAAATTCAGCAGAACTAATAAAGATATGTGAATAATTCAGCACTTTTCATTTGTAATTTGTTGCCCTGTTTCAGACTAAACATCTGATTATGGCAATCAGATCTGAAAAAATAATCTGACCAAACAGTACATAATGAAATAATGACATCATCTTACACGGGTTTCCCAACATGGGTCATGAGATCATATACAAAGTGCAGCAAGACAGAAAAAAATATTTTTTTCTGTCTTTTTTAACAATTTTAGACACCTTTTTAAAAAAATATTTTCTGGAACTCGCTAGTGGTGGAAGAGGTATTCATATAATATATATAAACAAAGGAGCTCCACACCAGTATATTTTTAAACATGACATTTTGTTATGTAATTATCAGGACTGACACATTTTACCAAAAGTTTAATGTACACTGATGGAAAAAAGTATTGAGTCACCCACACATTACAACATTCCATTCTAAATCCATAGGTATTAATATGGAGTTGGTACCCCCTTTGCAGATATAAGAGCTTCCACTCTTTTGCAAAGGCTTTCCACAGGATTTTAGTGTGTCTCCGTGGGACCTTTTGCCCATCTGTCCAGAAGAGCATTTGCGAGGTCAGACACTGATGTTTGGAGAAGAGGAGCTAGCTCGTAATCTTCTTTCTAGTTAATCCCAAAGGAGTTCAATGGGGTTGACGTGAGACATCAGATGTCTGCTCAGGTCAGTCTATACACACGTGTGTGTGTGTGTGTGTATAGACTATATGTGTGTATAGACAGAGCATATATGTGTGTGTGTGTGTGTGTGTGTGTGTGTGTGTGTGTGTGTGTATTTTTTATGAAAAAAGATCAGAAAATATTATTATACTTAGGCTTCTTATAAAGACTTGTAGGCCACTGTGTTTGTGCAAATACACTGAAAGTGGTCTACTTTGATAATAAATAAAGTATACAGCAGCCTAATAACTATAAATACAACAAAAGTTTAAAAAGGCCAGTTTCAGTTTAATTTTACTAGTTTATTATGAGTGAATCCTCTTAAGCTTCATACAGCAGTGATCAAACCTCAGACATGTAAACACAACAGTAAGAGCCCGTTTTAAAATCTGACATTTTTTTCCACGCCACTTTTTTGTTTGTTTTTTCCTAATTTCTTGGTGGTATACGCAAACAAAATGTTCTATTTTCTTTTTTATTTTCTGTTTAATTTCAACTCCATAGTGAAGGAGGCTCAAGACTAGACTTCTATGCTGGCGCCTGGTTTTGAGGTTCAGCAAAAATAATAAGCTGCCAGGCCACAGATCCTGGTTATGACACACATACTGAAACTTTCTTTTTTTCAAATTCGGTGTATAGGCTACACTTTTTCAAAACTGGAAAATTTACAGAAGTACTTACAGCAATGATGTTTAAATATTACAATGTTTAAAATAATGAACTTGAACAAGACCCCAGATAGATATATAGATAGATAGATAGATAGATAGATAGATAGATAGATAGGGAAAGGATGCATTGTACATAAACAAACAGACAATATGAATAACTTACGGGGCAATGGAGGCAAGATGTGCAAATTGGAAAGAGAAAGTCCAACAGAAAGTTTATAGAGACAAAATAGCCCAAAACTCAAAATTGAACAGTGTATGTAGTGTCTCGCTTTAAGCATATAGTATAGCAAGGAACACGTAATTGTTACCTTGGCAAGCAAATAAAAGAAGACTATTGTGTAATTTGTTCACAGTCTGTTGCACCCATAAGCAGATTCCCGGTTATACTGCTCAGGCGCGGATGAAATGTCCCTTCTGGGGTACCGTTAGCTGAGTTGCTTTGTAGCTAGTTTGAAGCTAATACCGGAGAGCTAAACTGCTAGTAGCGTATTTGAAGTTGGTTTTGTTGGCTAAGGTAACGTTAACCCCGTCAGTCATATGCTGCGCTAAAATGCTTAGCCTAAGGTTAGATATTAGAGATATGAAGACTTTGGTTAGAATGATCCTGTATTTTATTACATACTTAATAATTCCCTTCATAAGAGTCGAGAAAATCACAAAGCTTAGCTGTTTGTGGAGCAGCGTTTAAGCCGCAGCGATATTGTTATTGTCATTGTCCCTAAAACTGTTTAGTTCATGTTCAAACATTCTGCGTTTTGTCTTTAACATGTCTTAAATCTGTGAGAAAAGCAGCCATTAAGACGTGGTTCAAAGTGATGTTTAGTTCAGTTTAGTTGTTTTATAAAGGCTTCATTTTACTGTGCTAAATTATAGCTTGAAAACAATCAGGATTGAACTAGTCCTGTGTGTTTTTATTAACTCTTAATTATGATTTTTCCACCGGAAATATCCAAATTTATATTCTTCTAATAGAAATATACAAAAATAATTAGCAACATTTCAGGACCATTTTTCTTCTTCCGGTCACCACAGCCAGTCATCTGCCTCCATCTCACCCTATCCTCTGCTGCAACACTAACTCTCTGCATGTCTTCCTTCACTACATCCAGGAACCTTCTCTGTGATCCTCTTTTCCTCCTGCCTTGCAGCCTCATCTTCAATATCCTTTGTCCAACATATCCAGTATCCTTCCTCTGAACATGTCCAGCGTAGGCCTGCGCATATGAGGAAAATCTGCAGTGTGTAATCATATTGTTTGGTATTGCAGTGACCTGCAAGAAATAAATATTTACTTGTGCATATAAACTATAGTGTCAGGGGTGCTTTGTGATAGAAGGATAGCAGCAAGAGTAAAACGGAAGGTTTACAAGACTGTAGTGAGCCCTGCTATGATGTATGGTCTGGAGATGGTAGCACTGACAAAAAGACAGGAGGTGGAGCTGGAGGTGGCAGAATTGAAGATGTTGAGATTTTCACTGGGAGTGACCAGGATGGACAGGATTAAAAATGAGTACACCAGAGAGACAGCACAAGTTGAGGAGTTTGGAGATAAAGTCAGAGAAGCAAGGCTGAGATGGTTTGGACATGTTCAGAGGAGGGATAGAGGATATATTGGACAAAGGATGTTAAAGATGGTGCTGCCAGGGCAGGAGGAGAAGAGGAAGACCACAGAGAAGATTCATGGATGTAGTGAAGGAGAACATGCAGCGGGTTGGTGTGAGGGAAGAGGATGCAAGGAACAGGGTGAGATGGAGGCAGATGATCCGCTGTGGCGACCCCTAACAGGAGCAGCTGAAAGAAGAAGATAGCCAAGGCTACGTAATGATTAAACAATAAATCTTGCATGACACACCTGGGAACAAGAAACACCTGTCACTTGTCATGCTCCAGTAATTTTGCTCACTTGAAAAACTGGGTGGTTTGATATAAAATCTGTCGTGTTCTATATTGTTTGACAGGCATAGCTGTAAATACCAGGGAATAAAAGCTGAAACTCTGATGTTTTTTAATATTCATCTTTTGATCTCACGCACAGATGTCTTCAGTCCACAGCAGAAACAAATTTATTGGCCTTGCTCTTCCAATATATGTGTGTCAGGTATATCAGGTATGTTTTCTAGTTTTATGAGTGGAGCTGCAAAATGTGTTGATCACACCTGGTTATGTATTCCTTTATCCTGCTTGCTTTTGTGCCACATTCTCAATAAAATGATCAAGAGGTGACAGGACACAAAGCAAACAGTGTATGGGACCAAGAATATTAACCAGTATACACCCCCCACCACATTTCATACAAATTTTCCACTTTTTTATGAATCGTCATGTTGAAAAAAAGTATGCGCAAGGTTATCTGTACCTCCCTCTGTGTGCCACTCATCTCCTAGACCAGATGCCCTGGTCGAGGTTACAAATGTGTCTGATAAGGAACCAACTCAGATAATTTGGTTTAATGTCTCATCTCACACACACTTTAATGCACATGCTGCATCTTATCACAGGGAAATGGTAGCAAAGCAGGATACCTCACACTGATATGTTATAGACAGTGTTCATTCACACTGGCAAAGGAGAGTCGAATGCCAGATAGAATCTACGTCAGAACTTTCATGTCAGAAGTAAGCTTGCTTTTAAAAGAGTTCATTGTTGTATCTATGTCTACAGGGTACTCAAATATTTTGTTATTTTTGTTTAGCATCTATATGATAATAGTAATACTCTATTAAAGTTGTGGCGTTCAGAATCTGCTACAACAGTATTCTCTCATAGTTTATATGTCCAACAGAAGATTAAAATTTAACACTTACATTTTTGTTAAGGACTGACACACACATGTACCCCAACCCACACCACCTTCTCAGGAAATGCACTGGTGATGAGCATGATAACATGAGGACCATACTGTACAGAGAAACTCAAAAAAAGATTTCAAATGAGAATAAAAGAGAATAAAAAGGGAGAGATAAAATAGACAACACAAAGCAACAGAAAATGGGAGTGTGGAAGAGAGGAAGAAAAATGAGAGAGAGACATGGACTGGAGATCTGGAAAGATAGAGACACTAACCCAGGGCTAGGTGAAAACAAACATTCACTCCTCAATCACGACAGGACATTTTTGTTTTTCCTCTTCTGTTCTGCTTTGTCCTTTGCACGTCATCCAAATTCTGTACTGTTAAACACTGTAATGGTAAGAAACCCTGCACAGCAAAGGCTGGTCAAACTTCTCCAGCTGCCTGTAGGTTTAACATTTTTCTTCATATGATTATTTTCTTTATTTAGTTTAAATGCATTTAGCTTTACTAAATAATCTTTCTATCTAACTTCATAACATTCCGTTCCACATATACACGCTTTGTTCTGGTTCAAAGAATTGAACTCTCAGCAATTACATAACAATTTACCACTCCATTAGAAGTAGCCTTCCCTACATTGTTTTCCAGTAAGCATTTAGTTGGTATTGAATATGTGGAAGGTATTATTTTTGACCGCTTAAAGTAAAAAATAGCTTCACCCACACACATACACACACACTGTGTGTGTGTGTATGTGTGTGTGTGTGTGTGTGTGTGTGTGTGTGTGTGTGTGTGTGTGTGTGTGTGCGTGTATATACATATATAAAATTTGGAAATTTACTTGGAAATGCTTTTGTTTTCCATAAAAAGACACATGAAATTAGCCTGAATAGAAAATATAGCACAACTGCCTGGTTTGGGAACTGCACCGTCTTGGATCGCAAGATCCTTCAGCGGATTGTGAGGACAGCTGAAAAGATCATTGGAATCTCTCTTCCCTCTGTCTTGGACATTTACACCACACGCTGCATCCGCAAAGCTAACAGCATTGTGGATGACTCCACACACCCCTCACACACACTCTTCACCCTCCTGCCATCCAGAAAGAGGTACCAGAGCATCCGGGCCCTCACAACCAGACTGTCCAACAGTTTCTTCCCTCAAGCCATCAGGCTCCTCAATAACCCAGGACTGTACTACACAAGAGTCCCCCTCACAC
>VUQH01067449.1:0-16519 GCA_015106775.1 Etroplus canarensis
AATCCACAGAATCCCTGTGGGATGCAGAAACCGGCAGAGAACTTTTCCGTGCAACAATGTCTCTGGAAAACTTCCACAAAATTTCCAGGATTATCTGTTTCGATAACCGTTTCCACTCACTCCACTTAATTATAACTGATTTTCTTTTTTTATTACATTTTATAAAAACCGAGTAGGACATTAATTCATAAATGTGATCTAACAAAGGTAAAGGGCAAATATTAACCATGTTTGCTGGTCATATGGCTTGTAATTGGGATGAAGTAAACATATGTTGAGTATTTTAACACAAAATTGTTTGATAGTGTTGATTTGGAAAGCCAAAACTCTAGCGGGTCCACCAGACCCATGAACACTGACTGAGTAACAAAAATACGAACACCACACAAGGGCAAAAGCACAAAAGCATAAATTTGTTATGAATGAATCAGTAGCCATGTTGGTAAATATATGCATGAGTAAGTTGAGCAAAAAACCAATTACAATATGCTAACATACTCACACTGATGGTGTCTAAAATCACTCACTATTTACTATACTGTAGCGCAATGATTTTCAAGATTTTTTTTTGGCATGACCCACTTCATAAGCTGAAAAAATTCACAACACAAAGCCATGCACATCCCACAACCCAGAATTTTTCACCTACAGTGGGTCCCACCCCACAGTTTGAGAACCGCTGCTATAGTGCGAGGTTTCTGCTGCTGTGTCAAAAATCGAGTGACCTGCCAGGCCTAAACAACAAAATTTATACACTCACTACCCACGTCATTAGTTTTACATGTTCAGCTGCTTGTTAAAGTAAATATCTAGTCAACCAAATGCTTTTAGGCATGTAAACATGTCAAGACAACCTGTTGAAATTCAAACTGAGCATCAGAAATGTTATTTAAGTGACGTTAAATGTAGTATGGTTGTAGTGCCAGAAAGGCTGGTCTGGGTATTTCAGAAACAGCTAATCTGCCAAGATTTTGACGCACAACCATCTCTGGAGTTTAGAGAGAATAGTTTGGAAAAAGAGATAATATCCAGTGAGTGACAGTTCTCTGGGTGAAATTAGCTTGTTGATGCCAGAGATCAGAGGAGATTGGCCAGACTGCTTCAAGCTGATAGGAAGGTAACAATGACGCAAGTAACCACTTGTTTACAACCAAGGTGTGCATCAAACCTTGAAAGAGATGGGCTACAGTAGCAAGAGGCCACACCAGGTGTCACTCCTGTCAGCTAAGAATAGGTCACTGAGGCTATAATTTGCACTGGCTCACCAAAATTGGACAATAGAAGATTAGAAAAATGTTTCCTGTTAGAATGATTCCTGGTATCTGCTATGACATTTGGAAGGTAAGGTAGGGTTGGAATTTGGTGTAAACAGCATGAAAGCATGGATCCATCCTGCTTCGTGCCAAGGTTTAGGGTTCAGGTGGTTTAATGGAGTGGAGGATGTTTTCCTGCCATACTTCTGGGCCCTTAGTGCTAACTGAGCACCATTTTAACACCACAGCCTTTCTGAGTAGTTTCTGACCATGTCCATCCCTTTATGACCCATCTTCTAATGCCTTCTTCCAGCAGGTGAATGTGCCATTTTACAAGGCTCAAATCATCTCAAAATGGTTTCTTGCACATGACAGTGAGTTCACTGCCTCAAGTGGCCTCCAGTCACCAGATCTCAATCCAACATAGCATCTTTAGGATGTGGTGGAGAACGGGAAATTTGCATCACAGATATGCAGCCAACAAATCTGCAGCAACTGTGTGGTGCTAGCTTGGCAATATTGACCAACATCTCTGGAGGAGTGTTTCCAGCAGCTTGTTGAATCTATACTATGAAGAATTAAGGGAGTTCTGAAGGCAAAAGGGGTCAGAAATGGTCCTATATAGGTGTTTCTAATGAAGTGGCTGGTGAGTGTAACTGTTTAATATTTTACTTTACATGTTAACTTAGCATATGTATCTTTTTAGTCTACTTTTATCCTTAACTGGTAAAAAAGATTTAGTGAAGCTATAACACAGTAAAAATGAATGAGATAAATATTTTCTGACTTTAGTTGTTCATCTGACATCTGTTCACTAACTGCCACAGGCTGAATAATTCTTTGTTGTATGCGATCACCACTTGCTGCTAACAAACAGCACTACATAATGTTTGCCATGTTTTTCTTCTGTTTCTGCAAGTTTCTACATGAATCTTGAGTTTTGGCAGATTCCGCCATAACAGAAGAATACTCTGTGGTTGCATTTTTTTTTGCTGTCAGAAGCAGTCAGTGGTTCTTTTTAAATTTCTAATGTTATCCATGTTGTCGTTTTTTTAATTTCTCGTTGACATTACTCATAATAGATGTTTTCTGTCGCTAGAGATGGCAGGGATAGATGTTTACTGCTAGAAGAGTAGTGAAATAGCTTGTCCCTGTTAGTGACATTACAGTCAGTTTATTCAATTTAGTTGATGTCCTTGGGACCATGAATATTTGTAGTGTTACATATAAACCTTATTCTATTTTGACTGCCTCAGTGTCACGGAGTGTGTACTTAGGGGGCTGCACAGAAAGGGGAGTGTGGGAGGTGGAGAGGTACTAGCAGAGGGTAGGGATGCAAATGAGACAGGATTGTTTCTCTAGTGGGTGGGTGGAGTGGTTTGGCTTGTCTTGTTGACTGCTTTTTGCCAGAGGTCTGAAGAGTTTGGGATTTTGCATGTGTTGCTATGTGTGTAGGGAGGGAAGGGAGTTGGAGAAGGTGCTCACAGATGATGTCTTTTGTAGTTTTGAACCAAGTCAATTTAACTTGCCTAAACGTCTGACTCTGAAACTTTTAAAGGTTTTTTTTTTTCAACTTTTTTTGAACTTGTGTGGTCAGTTTGCACATCATCCTTAGTGAGCTGTTCTTCCTTCTCTCCATCCCTGTCTTCTATCACTTTGTGTGTGTGTGCTGTCTGCTGCCTGTGTGTCCACATGGAGGACAATGCCTTCTGTTTGTCTGTATTCAGACCGTGAAATCGCTTTATCCTTGCTAACGCACTCTCTCTGCATCACCGGGCAATTGTGTGTATGTGAGTGTGTGAGGAAGAGACAGTGATTCAGTGATTATGAGTTACTGTAGGCCTCCGTTGTGTGCTTTTCGGGGTCCTCTGGTGAGCAGTGAAGCAAATCTTTGCATGCTACACACAGAGCATGCAGATCAGCAGTTAAATCAGTCTGTCATTCAACAGGTGTCTTAAAGACTGAAGTCACTCATGTTAAATTCTATTTTTCTAAACCTTTGATGTATCATTTAGGACCATTTTTACACGACTTAGAGTATGGCTTGTGTTACAACTTTTGAGTGTCTGTCAATACTTTCTGTATTTGTTTATCCAAACTGGATGGAGCAGGCCTGTAAAGTCACTGCTTTGAGTCAGTGTTCCTTCTCTTTACCAACTATTAAAGCCTAACTGCCTTTAGTTTTTGGCGTTAGAGCCTTGTGTATGTTTGACTGTGGACGAAGCTTCCACTGTATCTGGTGAGGAATCCTGAGAATTTGCAGGAGTTCTTCCTCATCTTCCTCCCACTTTTTACATTCTTGTAGCTGCAATTTATTCTTCAGAAGGGTAATCTAGATATGAAAAGGGAAGGAATATCCCTATAGCAACTTGTATAAAAGTTCTTTTTGCTGCAGATATTCATTGGCCCCCAAAGATAAATCCTTTAATTTTTCGTTATGCCCCTGCTTACTCATTACAGGACCAACATCAAGTCATAGAAAAAAAAAATCTAAATAGGATGAGGAGATTGCCATGTGTTAAATCTGCTGAGCACATTTGTATAAAACCTATATAAAACCTTTTAAGGATCAACACTACAGCTCCATGGATCACTCGTGAGACTTCAGAGTTTAATATGCTGTATGTCTATACTTTATTCTCATAAATTTTTAATCGGTTCCTTTCTGATCAGTTTATTCCTGTTGATAGAGCTTTGTCTTTTGTCTTGCTGGAAATCAGTTCCTCTTCTCAAAGACCTCATGTGATATTATATTACCCGAAGTTACTTCTGAGTAGAAAGGAATAGGAATAAAGGTTGTTGGTAAAGTGAATTTAAACACTTTTAGCAATATTGCATAAAATAAACATACACTGCTCACAAAAAGTTAAGGATATTAGGCTTTCGGGTGCAATTTCAAGATGCACCTAAAATGCACTCTAACCTTTACAGGTGAATTTAATTTGTCTTTCTCTACACTTTTGAATGCACATATCCAACTGTTCAGCATTTCAGTACTTTTTGCATAACTTGCTGTTCTCTAATGAGGTGCTTAATGGCAAAATTCACAACTGATGTTTGATCCATGAATCGACCAAAACATTTTCTCTTCATCACGCTGTTTACATTTTCTGGTTCAATTAGATTTGATATTTAAACAGTCCTCTTCATCACACTGTTTACATTTTGACATCATGAGACCAAGATGACACCTAACAGTTGATCAACAGTATCTCGCCATTGCGAGGCTCAAACAGGATGTTCTCAGAGGGAAGTGGCCACTGAGCTTAGTGTCACAGTGTGTCATCAGCAAGTTGCAACAGAGAGACTGGAAGAGTTACAGAAGTTGAGCTGTAATTGATGGTCAAGGGCACATGACAAATTATTGAGACATTGACATTTTTTGTGTTGGCTTTTGGTTCAATAAATTGTTTGAGATGAGGAAATCACCATTGCGTGCTTCTACCTAATGGCCCTACTTTCATGATATATCACTGTAGCGTGAACTGTTTACATTTTTCATAAAGCCAAATATCCTTTACTTTTTGTGAGTAGTGTATACACTTACCTGCCACTTTAAGTACGTATGTTTAACTGCTTAATGTAAATATCCAGTTAGCCAATTTCATGGTATTAACGTGTTTAGGCATGCAAACACGGTCAAGATGACTTGCTGAAATTCAGACAGAATCAGAAGAAAGGTGGTTTATGTGACGTTAAATGTGGCATGGTTGTTGTTGCAGACAGGCTGGTCTAAATATTTTTAGAAACTACTGATCTGACTTTTTTTCCTGCACAACCATCTCTAAGGTTTATAGAAAATGTACAGGAAAAAGAGAAAATATCCAGTGAGAGGAATTTCTCTGGGAGAAAATGTCTTGTTGCTGCCAGCAGTCAGAGTAGAATGCCCAGACTGCTTCAAGTTGATAGAAATGATGGGCTAAAGTAGTAGAGGACCACACTGGGTGCTACTCCTGTCAGCTAAGAACACCAGACTAAGGCTACAGTTCACACAGGCTCACTAAAATTGGACAATAGAAGATTAGAAAAATGTTGTATGGTCTGATGACTTTCAATTTCTGCTGAAAAAGTTTGAAGGCAGGCCTGGAATTTGGTGTAAACAACATGAAAGCATGGATCCGTTTTCCTTGTATAAAAGTTCAGGTGGTGTAATATTGTGGGGCATGTTTTCTTGTCACACTTTGGGCCCTTAGTACTAATTGAGCATGAATATTGTTGCTGACCATGTACATCCCCTTTATGACCACGGTATACCCATCTTCTGATGGCTGCTTCATTTGGTTAATGTGCCACGTCACAAAGCTCAAATCATCTCAAACTGGTTTCTTGTACATGATGATAAATTCACTTTATTCAAATGGCCTTCACAATTACCAAATCTCAATCCAACACAGCAGTTTTAGGATGGGGTGGAATAGGTGATCTGCATCAGATGTTCAGCTCACGAATCTACAACAACTGTGTGATACTGTCATGTCAATATTGACCAACATCTCTGGAGGAATGTTTCCAGCAGCTTATTGAAACTATCTCACGAAGAATGAAGGCAGTTCTGAAGGTAAATGGGGTCCAACCCAGTGCTAGCAAGATGTCCTCAATAAAGATTCAATTCAAGATTCAAAAGCTTTGTCATTTCAACCACATATAGCTGACGCAGAACATAGTGAAATGAAATAGCTTTTCTCCAGGACCTGGTGCAACATATAAACATATGACATATGACAGAAAGGTATCAATACATAAAACAGAGCTAGGACTAGGGTTTTTTTTTTCACAGTTTAAAATTTAAGTTTAAAAATTTAAAAATAAATAAATCAAGTGCAACGTGTGCAATAGTTGCAAACAATGCAAAGAACACCCTTTTTAAGTGGCCAGTGAGTGTATAATTTATATTTTCCTCAGCTGCTACACTCTTCACATATTTTTTTTTTCTCCTTTTGGTGCTTTGGTTAACATTTGTGGTTTTTAGTGTGATTTCTCAGCATCTTAATGCTCCAATATTTAATGTCTAAATACTAAGCTAATGACATTCCCATTAGCCTAACTTGTGGTTTGTTGTAACTGACAAATACTTGCATTTTAATAAACTAACATAAGTTGTTCAACATAGTACATGTTATTGCATGGTAGCATTTAGCTAGTATACTACAGTGTTGCCAGAGGAGACTCTTACTCTTCTCTGTATAAACTTTTTCTTAATGTTCTGAAAATTCCCCTTTTCTTTCTTTCTCCAAAAGAGTTGAGGTTTCATCATTAATCAGATTTGACTAGAAAGATATGTGTGTGAATGCATGCATGTAGCAGGGATGGGTGTAGAGGGAGGAAGGGTGACACAGTTACATACTTGGAACGTGTATTATTGGCCAATGAGCAGACCCCTTGGGGAGGGAGCTTAATTCAGAGATGCACATAAACGTTTAATGAGGTCAAAGCAACAGAGTGACATCAACACCAGGAATCTCTCTCCCAGCTGTCTTCTGAGTCATCAGAACCAGGAAGCGCACGTGTGTGTGTGTGTGTGTGTGTGTGTGTGTGCGCGCGCGCGCGCGCGCATGTGTGCACATGTTTGTTTTGGTTGGGTTAAGCTTTAAGTTTTCACTTAAATGCACCAAATATCTCTGCTTTATTTTACAACTCACTTCTCATGACTGGTAAACATTTTGTAGTGGCCTGGTTTCTTTCTGAATTGCTACAGACCAGCCAAATGTCAAGTCTCTAACACTGTCTTAAATATTCATTAGTGGTCTTAGCTTTCAGCACATGAAGAAAAAGTTTCTTTGCACTTTTTTTTTTTTTTTTTTACATGGCCAGCCTAAATGTGTGAGAGATGGTAGATAGATTTGTGATGAATGAGCTGTGGTCATCATGACATAGCTGGAATATATGCACAAACCACTGCTGTACATCTGTTTTCAGTCCCTCTGATCTTTTCTACGCAGCTGTGATCTTTCTCTATTCATTTAGTCCACTGTCAGTTTCCTCACTTCTATTTTGGAGTCACTGCATAACAATTTTCATTTAAATTTCAGTCTCTTGACTATTAGGTTTCTGCCATCTTGGCAGCAGAATTATTTCTCCCTGGTTTGTTACCCCTACGTTACATATCCGCTTGTAACAGATAAGTAATGCAACTCTTAATCTAGCAATTAAATTCTTTGCTATTTTGTTTCATATACTTGTTTTCTGCCTTGCTGAGAATTCGTTGTTGAGATGGATACATTATAAGGACAAACGTTCAGTTCCATTGCCACAGGTGTGTCAAATCAAGCACGGCTAGCCATACAGTCTGCCTTTACAAACATTTGTGAAAGAAGGACTTGTACTAAAGAGCTCACTGAATTCAAGCGTGGTAATGTAAGAGGATACCACTGTCTCAGCAAGCCAGTTTTTGAATTTTATTTCGTGGAGGTTCCGTTTTCAACTGTGAGTGGTGTTATTGCAAAGTGGAAGCTCTTAGGAATGACAGCCAGTCGGGCACAAAGTTACAGATTGGGGTTGCCGAGTGTTGAGGTACACAGTGTGTGTGAAAGTTTCCAACCTTCTGCTGACGAATGGAGTGGTGTGAAGCACACCACCACTAGACTCTGGAGTAATAGAAATGTTCTATGTAGTGATAATTGACGCTTCTCTATCTGGCAGTCTGATTGCAGAGTCTGGAATAGATTGATGAGTGCCAGGGGAACTTTGCCTGCCTGTCTGCATTGTGTCACTAGTAAAGTTTCAAGGAGGGGTGATACCATGGGTTGCTTTTCTGGGCTTGGCCTGGGCTGCTTGGTTCCAGTGAAGAGAAATCTCAGCATACCAAGACATTTTGGACAAGTCTATGCTTCCAGTTTGTGTATGGCCCTTTTCTGTTCCTGCATGACTGAACTGCAGTGCACAACTCAGTGCAGTTCACCCAATATGATTGTGATGAACTAGAGACAGTGATTGTGAGTCAGGCCCTCTTGTCCAACATCAGTCTCTGACCTCAAAAATGCTGTTCTGGATAATTGGGCAAAAATTCCCACAGATGCACTCTAAAATCTTGTAGAAAGCCTTCCTGGATAAGTGGAAAGTGTAATAGCTACAATGGGGGGTCCAACTGCATATTGATATTTAAAAGCTCCAGTAGGTTTAATGTGTAGGTGGCCAAATATTTTAGTCTATATAGAGTAGCTTTATCCAGGGATAAGTAGCAGATTTTTTTCTCCTTTTTTCATGAACTCTTAACAGTTGATTTTACAATTTTAATACTCTTGTATTTGCATGGAAGGAACTGCTAATAACAGTATTCCAAAAAATGTGGAAATGCTCCTGTAATTATGGGAGTAGAATGTGTTTATTTGTGGCTTGCACACATTGACTCACTGCTTTGTCTTGAGCTTTCTTTGCCTGTGTTTTATTTATTTATTTTTTTTTAATATTCTGAACTGGCACTTCATGACCCTGAAGTGAATGGTCCTCTCGCACCTCCACCTCCAGCTGTCTGAGGCATGTGTTATTGCAGTGAATAAAACACAGGGACAGGAAGTGACAACACTCAGGAATGCCAGTATAACACTCAGCCTGGCCTCCAGGGGATCAGCACTCTGAGGGAATGAATAAAGAGGAATTTAAGAGAAAAAAGAAGATTGCCTCTAATTTCTCTCCATATTGATGAAGAGTAGATGGAAGAAGACAGCTTCCAAAAACAAGAGGATGGCATTTACTGTTATTAAAGGAGATGCAGGAGGATTTTTTTTTTTATCACCACTAGACCCTTATTTGTCCCTCCCTCCTCTTGCTAAAGGGCAGTAAAGCATTAGGACTTTCTTAACAAATCCGAATGTATCTCACCGAGTGAGGGATCCATAAAATAAAGCTAAAATAATACAGATTTGGAGACAGTTGTTCTTGGGAATGCTTGAAATTGGAAAGGAAAAATAACTTGTGCCAGTGAAATGAAAAATATAAATTAATCTTATTATAATATTGATCTTTCCTTTTTCCTCTTATAAAACAATACAGGAATACACTCCCCAGATTTCCTCTTATTTTTCTGCATTTTTAATCCACATTCCTACATGCCTATGTAAGCAGTGTGCTAAAGTGTGTTGATATTGCTTTCCAAACGTGTGTGTGTGTGTGTGTGTTTTAACTCTCAATTTAGCCCCATTTAGCGCAGTTGCCATTACAGATCTTGAGCAGTCTTTATTTTATCAACTCAGCTTCATTTCCTGGGTTAACAAAGAGGGGGAGACTGAGAAGATTGCTACTAAACACACACACTCAGACTTATACACAGTGGTGGTTTTAAGCATCTGCGTCATATGGTTTTGGTAATTGCCATGAGAATTGTTATAGTGTTCTAATTCTTCCCCTGTTATTACACCTAAACTGCATGTGTCTCCTAGTTTACAACTCAGAATTATAGCACTCTGGCCTGGATGCTTTATGATGGTCCTCTCTGCCTGCCAGTGTGCTTGTGTGCACATCTGTTTGTGTTAATATTATGATGGTCGGATGAGTGTATCTTCATGCTGTGTATAAAATCTGACAATACTGTGCATAGTGTGTGTGTGTGTGTGTGCGTGTGTGCGTGTGTGTGCGTGTGTGTGCGTGTGTGTGCGTGTGTGTGTGTGTGTGTCCCTCTAAACAGTCCGGAGAAGATGAACAGCGATGTTATAATACATTTGTGCTTTCTCTGAATGGTTCCCTATATCTCGTGACCTTCTAAATAACTAAAAATAACTAGAGTTTGGTTATCACTTTTTAACAGCTCTGATCTTCCATACCAGTCATGCATATTTTTAAACCATGAAGGGAGTCTAATTGCTTACCCTGGCGCCATGCTTGGCGCATAGTGCTATACTGACATGCAGCCATGAGTTAAAAGGAAAGAGCAGCGAGGGAAAGGGTGAAATTTTGAAAAGAAATGGTTAAACTTGGTGAGGTACAGCTGGTAACCAGCATTAGTCAGAAAACTTTGACATTAATGGCTGTGAATATAGCTTTTAGAGTTTTCTTGATGTGTATAGGTAGCCAAAAAAAATTCACAAACTGGAGTTAAAAATAAAAATAGTGTTTGTGCCAACTTTCTGCTGAAAGCAGTTCATGTCTTTGATGGCTTGTGCAAAATATTTTTTTTAATATGTGTAGACCCCTGTGTAAAGGAAAGTTTTCACAGGACACAATATAGCCCTGTGGGGAAAAAAACTAAGTACACACTAAATGATTCCATAGGAATTAAGAGGAAACATATCAGCCAGGTGCTGCTAATCAAATGACCATGACTTGTTTTTCATCAGCCATTATGACCACTTCCATGAAGCAGGTGTTTTGGCAGTCATGGACATTATCTCCATGTATTTCGGCATATTAGTAATGTGAGTCTCCGTATGCATAAAGTACTTGCAACATATGGTCTGCGTATGCCATACACTGGCAAATGTCAGAGCTTTTGTGCATGCTCAAAATTTTCAAGCGACCTCGCTGTACTACCATGTATACCGGCATACTTTAGCATGCTCTTAACTTATACAAAACTTACCTAGAACTTAATCAGTGTACACCAGTGTATTTGCAGTTTTTTTTTTTTCCTATGTTGGCATATGCTTGTTAAATCATCAAGGTGTGACAGGGGCTTAAGAGACTGAAAGTCTTAAAGAAAATGAGCCATTCAAGTTTTTGCTGCAATTGAATCATGGGGTGTACTTTCACATGACTTCATGGCATTCTGTGAAAACTTTCTTTTTCAGGATATTTCACTGCAGTCGTTCTAGCCAGAGGCATTGTGTTTTCAGGTTGTTTATCAGTTCTTGTTAATGTGATGTCAGGAACACCTGGAATTTGTTGCTATTCTTTGTTACTACTTAATTTTTCTCTGATTTAGAATTTGGTGTTCAAACATCAAGGTTACTGTGACCTCACAAAATAGGTTATGTGTTGAAATAAGATGAAATTTCACAAAAATGTCTAATAGAATAAAATTCCAAAGTGATAACATTTTATTTTCTAAAAGCCAAGTTTGAAAAGACATAGACATAAAGTGCAACTTGACTGGTTGATGGAGTCAGGAATTTTAGTTTTAGATTAAAGTATAGACCAGCATGAAGGGTCTTAATAATATTTTGGGCCTGCATGTGCTGCCAGAACAACTTAAATGCATCTTGCCATTGAGACTCCCAAATTTTAGTGTGGATTCTTCCACAGATGTATTTATTTGCTGTGACTCTTCCCTCTTAAAGGAGAAATGGACACATTACATGTCAGCAAAATGCCTCCCACAGAATAATGGAGAACGCTCACTGTAGATGTTAAGGCTTGGGGTCTTTCTTTGATTTGTTATGTGTCTGTGGATATACACAATAAGTATGCCTGACAATATTTTCTGCCATCAGTATACATGACATGGACTGCTGTGTCTGTCTGTCTGCACATGTTGCTCCTACAGCTGAACTGAACATCTTTTGCCTGCTGCCTGTAACATTTTAAATAGGCTGATAACTCTGCCCTGCTAGTCTTGTCATTGCACAGTTGTCTCTTAATGTTTGCTGAGTTGTGTACTTCCTTGACGGGATCCTTACAGCTATGGAGCACCTGGCGTGGAGTTCACAGGTCTACACAAAGATACCACTGCAGTCACACAAATTCACTTCCTGCCTGGACAAGTGAGGCCATTTTCTCTTGGGGGAGGGGGGAGTCACTTGGAATGCCCTAAAAAAGGATTGCAGTGATGGAATTAATGTGATGTCTGCCTTTCTACTAGGGTCGTCTTCTGTCGCTGTTGGATGATAACACGATTCACCTGTGGGAACTGGTGGCTGGACCCCCGAGAGAGATTGGAGGGGTTAAGAGAGAGGGTGTGGTCTCTCTGCAGGAGGTGAACACCTACAGTCTGCCAGGAAGACCTGGCATTGAGAGCTGCAGGTACAAGACTCTTTATTATGGAGACTTTAACAAAATAGAGCATTTTTGAATTCATGTTGTCAAGCTTGTGTTTGTGGATCTAGCAATTTTGCATGGCGAGCGTTCAACTAGATTTTAAAAAAAAGTTCAAATGTAGGCCCTTTTTCCTTTGTATTTGCTTTCCCTCAGTGCCACTCGGGTGACTGTCCTCCTCTTGCTGAAGTCATGTGACCTGCTCTGCATTGGAACAGAAGGAGGAGGCGTCTACTTCTTGGAGTTGCCCCGCCTCTCACTTAAAGATAACCAGACACTTTTCCAGGATCAGATAATGCATAGGTGAGAGAGCTACGTAAGAAACTTCACATAAAGAAAGGAGAATGCAAAATCAAAATAAATGATGTGATAACTCAAGTAAAGATGGAGTATTGTATAAACTCACTGCCAGCATTCCCTCTAAGCTGTGCGCTTGCGCAATCGTGCACTGCTCTGCAAATCTGTGCAGCGCGCATTCGCGCACAGCAAGCCCGCAGCTTAGAGGGAACATTGCTCACTGCCCACTTTGTTAGGAACGCTTTGCAGTACCGGGTTAGAGATTCAAAACTGCCTTAATTCTTCATGGTATAGATTCAGCAAGCTCCTGGAAGCATTCCTCAGATTTTGGACAAGATCAGCGTGATAGCATCATGCAATTGCTGGAGATTTTTCGACTGTGCATCCATGATGCTAATCTTTCTCACAACTCACTGTAATTTTCTCTTTTTCAGACCATGCTTTGTAAATTCTAGAGATGGTTGTGTGGGAAAATCCCAGTGGATCTGAAATACTCACATCAGTCTGTCTGGCACCAACAACAATGCCAGTGTTCAAAGTCACTTAAATCACCTTTCTTGCCAGTTCTGATGCTTGGTTTGAACTTCATTATGCACAAATGCATGGAGTTGCTGCCATGCAGATATTTGTGTTGAGAAGCAGTTGAACAGGTGTACCTGTTGGTGTACCTATTTTCTTTAGATTGTGTCACTGGACAAAAAGAGCTGGTAGATACTTAAATTTTTAAAGTGAAGTTGGATTGGAATAAATTGGATTATTGTCTATTGAATAGTAACTGCTCTATCACCACACACGAAAGCCATATTTCTTTATATTTCAGATATTTTTCTCAGAATAACAAATTATAACTAATCTCTGTATAATATATTATATCCCTGTAAACTGTCTCACATGGTTAAATCTCTTTGGACTTTCTTCACTGCCCTCATTTTTCTACATCCGCTGTCACAGTATGTATGACTACACACTAAAAATTCCAGTTTCCTCTACTCACAGGTCCAGCTGAGCAGCTTAGAAATGTCCATGCAGAGACAAATATCCCTCTTGACCCTAGCAGCAGCAGGCAGTTCAGGTTCACTGGGTTTAGTCTTCATGAAACTCTGTCAGATGTTTACTTAGCTATTTATTTAGTATTTTTGAATGCAGAACTGAATAGTTTGACTTTGGCTCGATTGGTGTCATCAGTAGGTCCCCGGTTTGCAACTGGGACGAGGCAAAAGTCCAGCTTTGAAGGTCACAAACCAGTGTGCTAGTAGTGCTGGTCTCAAGACCAGATAAATGAGAGGTTTGCATCAGGAAGGGCATCCTGTGTAAAATCTGTAGCAAGTTGCATATGTGGATTCATCTGCTATCATGATCCCTTGGGGAAAAGGGAAAGGAGAGAAAGCTTCTTTGTCGTCTTGTGTTATCTGGCATGTGTCAATCAAATGTAACTTACTCACACAGTCCTGTGTAATTTTATTTTTCTGTTAAATAAATATTGCTACCATAGTGGATTACTCCTAATGCTTGATGTCAGTCAGTTGTTTCTACCTTTGTTTTTTTAAGCACATCCGGTAAAAGGACTAATTAACTGATGCCATGGTGAGGTGTCCAGTGCTACAGAGAGGCAGACCTCTGTCCTTCCGTCTGTCCATCTGTGTACACTTTCCAAGAATTACTAGCCCTCCTACAGTATTGGTCATAATTTAGTCAAACCTTTAACAATGATCACGTAATAGGTCTTCATTGGGCTCAAGGTTATATTTGTCGCTTTATGAACACTTTTTCCATAAGAATCGCTACTCCTAAGAGTGTTGGTCTAGATTGTAATGTTTGTAAAATCAGTATTTGCATGTACCCCTCTACCATCATAAGTGTTGTAATTAGGTTTATTTATATAATTAATGTCTTAAGCCAGGTTAGGGCTGGTCAAGAACTAGGGCTAGTGCCCTTTAATATGACTTTTTGTAAGCCAGTGGCCGGGGCTTCTCAGTAGATTTTAATCCTCATTAGTTTGTGCAATACAGCTAACCAGTGAAAAGAAAACACATAGCGTCCCCTGTAGCGTAGTGGTTTGTGTATTTGCCTTACAAGCGAAAGGTCCCTGGTTTGGTTCCAGGTGAGGACACAAGCCCCTCTCACCATGGAGGGTTGGGTCAGGAAGAACATCCAGTGTAAGACAACTGCCAAATTACCAATTCAGATTATTCAGCTTTCTTGAAGGTTGCACCAAGACATCCTTGTAAACCTGTGGAAATTGCCCACAAAACAGTACAAATAACCAGAAACGATGACACTAAGACAACTACTGTATATTACTGCAGTCTTCAAGGCTATTGTTTTGTATTTCTCTTTTTTTGTTTTGTCCAGCTTCTGAATCATGATGTAGCCTAACTGTGGCAAGCAGTGATGTGCAGTGATGTGTGAGAGATCAGCAGCGAACTAGAACAAAACACAGTGTGAGCAGAACACAAACACAGATCATCAGGCCCATAATAGGATGTGTTCAGATAAGTTTGCACAGCATTGCATGATGTATGACAGAAAAAAAACAGCATGTATATTTCTACATACCACAGACTACTTTCTTTATGGTTTGTGCTTGAGCTTTGCTCTGAATTCCTGTGCTGCCACACTGGCAGTGCATCAGTGCTACTGTTGTTTCTTTTTCATTCTGCCTTGACTGCTTGGCCAAACCCCTCATTAACCAGGCTTGTTTAGGGAAGTGAGCAGAACTGAGGCCTAACGAGGGCTCTGATAAGATGTGTGCATGCGTGTGTGTGTGTGTACACATGCAAAGGAGGAGAGGTTAGACAGTGAAGCTTTGTAGCCATTGCCAAAATGCAGTATTCCGGTTGGGGAAGTGTTTCAGCTGAATTTCCAACACACACAGGCTCGTCACTGGGACTCTATAGCAGGATGCTGGATTCCCTAAAAATACTTATGAACAGAGAGACGGAGACAGTGGAATGCTTTGTTGGGAATGTTTCTGCCTCTGTGCTTCCGGAGGGGATCTTCCTCAGTGAAGCCTACAACAGTAGTCAAAAGTTTGTGTGTTTTTCACCCAGACTGGCTGTTTCTTTTGTGATGCTCCTTTTTCATCTGCCTTAAAAAGTACAGAAGCCTGCAATGCTCTCTTATCCTTCCCCCATTATTTATCACTTTGCTTCTTCTCTCTTTTCCCTGTCCTTTGTTGAGGGAATCCTCTGACATCTCGAGGGTGTGTCCTGTTCTACATTCCTCATCTGCCTCAGAGGAATGTCTAGCTCACAAGCTTCAGCGACTTGGCTCTTTGCTCTGTTGATTATATTATACATGTTTTAGAACTTTTGCTTTAGGATGTTCTCGTGCAGAGAACAGCTTTGCATATTTACTGTTCCGTTCCTGTGTTCTGCTTACAGATGGGATGATGCACCCACATCTTGTCCATTTTCCTTTATCTCCTCCTTTCACTTTTTCTGAAGCTGTGTTGGCGTGTGTGTGTGCACTCCATCATGTACCCCCTCCCTCCAAATACCACAAGTTCAATAACAAACACTAAACAAATGTTGGGCTGAAGTTTATTTTTTCAGCTCAGCTGTTCAAGCTTTTGCTCTCCCTACAGTGTGACCAAATATAAAATGTCAGTAACATGGAAACAGGTGACTTACAGATCCATCAGACAATTATCTCATCCTGTTAGGACCTGTAGATAATTGTAATTTATAGCCTCCTGGATTACAGTGAAGCAGTGGCTACAGATGTGGGATAATGTTTTGTTTTATTTTCCCAGCCTGCCAGATGACTACAGATGTGGGAAATCTTTGGGGCCAGTGGAATCTCTTCAGGAACACCCTCAGCAGTCAGGGAAGATTCTAATTGGATATAGCCGAGGCCTAGTGGTCCTATGGGATCTGAGCACCCGTCATGCTGACCAGCTCTTTCTGGGCAAACAGGTACACTTGGTCCTCATTGATTTTGGTAACAGTGTTCAGGGTGAATCTTTTTAATGCTAGTGAATTGAAGAACTTTGTTAAATTGCTTAATGGTATGATGCCTTTTTTTTTTCTCTTTTTTTTTTTTTTTTAAACTTCTCATGCTCTGGA
>VUQH01067450.1:0-25555 GCA_015106775.1 Etroplus canarensis
TACAAGAATCACATTTGATGGCCACAGATGTACATCGTCTGAGCAAGAGATGGCCAGGCCAGGTGTTCCATGCTTCATACAACACTCACTCACGAGGAGTGATAACTCTCATACACAAATCAATACCATTTCAAGTTATAAAAACTATCCAAGATCCATTTGGAAGGTATATTTCAATATTTCAACGCAAAAATTAAATCTCATAAATGTATATGGCCCTAACGATGATAACCCATCTTTTTTTGAAGAATTATTCCTTACTATATCTTCAAAAAAAGATGGGTTATCATCGTTAGAGCCATATACATTTATGAGATTTAATTTTTGTGTTGAAATATTGCCTTGAATGATAATATACTTTCCAAATGGATCTTGGATAGTTTTTATAACTTGAAATGGTATTGATTTGTGTATGAGAGTTATCACTTCTCATGAGTGAGTGTTGTATGAAGCATGAAACACCTGGCCTGGCCATCTCTTGCTCAGACGATGTACATCTGTGGCCATCAAATGTGATTCTTGTAAAAAGACTATTTCAGATTTGAGAATTTTTATTCTATCCATTACCTGTTTCAATTTAGCCAGTATTATCACCATGGGCAGAAGAACTGATAATTTTTGCAGAAGCTGAGTCTGTTGTAAGATTTTCATCAAAATTTGTGTTGCCTCTTACCACAATGGGTTTGTTGGGTGGGAGAAATTAAAGACCAATAACAAAGGTCAAAATTTGCCACCACAGGACCTGACTTGTTTGCTGGATCTTTTCTAAACTTTGTGTGTTTAATACCTATGATGGGTAGAAGATATGACAACATTTACAAGATTGTGGAGTCAAAGGTCAAGGTCACACAAGGTCAAATTTCAGGCAGAGACATACCGGCTGAGTCGTATGCATTTCATTTCTAAATGTTGGCTGTAACTTGTGAGGAAAAGGGTCACAGGTTCACTACTGGACTCTAAAGGCAGGACGTGAACAAGAACAGTTTAATAGCTTTAATGAAACACTCAGGAAAACAATGGTTGAAGAGAATATGCAACAATGGAGTGATGGTAAAGGGGTGGTAGTGATGTAGTGATGTTACCTCTGGTGTTGAAGCTCCAAGGCCTGTGTTGAGCAAAGGGGGCATGTCTAAATGAAGCCTGTGTTGAGGTCCGTATCCTCTTTCAGAATATCACGTGACCAAAGACAAACGAGGCCTTGTTTCTCCAATATCACATGACTGCCTCCTTATGTAATTGGAGTTGCTACTGGAAAAGGCTACAAGGCTTAGAGATGGCACGAACTGGCAGTGATTCAGTCACAGTACCAAATGCTATTCTTAATCCAGAGGGATTTTAGAAGCTAAATTTATATTTAAAATCCAGTTTCCTGTGAGAGGGTGTTTTCCAAAGCTAGGGAAATTATATCAAAGAAAAGGAATTACCTGAGCCCCAACACTTTCAAAACACTTTTATTCTTAAAAAAGAATTGGTAAAGCACACCCCGACCACTTGCCCAATCTCAATTATTTCCCAGTTATACAAGTTCTTCCTGTGTGTGTGTGTGTGTGTGTGTGTATAAATTACTTTGATATACCGCATCCAGGATAGATTAATTGCATGTGGTTTTACAGTACCTCACATGGGGATTCTGACATAATACTTGTATCATTATGTTTACAGATCCACTGGTATGTAGCTAACATGAACTATCACACTCCTGTACGTCAGACAAGTAGCAGATATCAGTACTCCCAAAAGTTAAACGAGGCTTCATGTAATCACCTTTTGGCAAAGCAACTGGCCGGAGAGATTTGACCTATTCATGGTCCTTCATCATACCATCACCACCTAGTGTCAGTCCTTAGGGTGGACCTAAAGAGCTGCAGGGGAGAAACAGATTTCTACAGGTGAACTAAAGAGAGTGGGTCAGGCGTACAAGTTGGAGAGTTTTGGCTTGGAGGCAGTCAATACTAGAGAAGGCAGCAGAGAACTAATAAGTATTGATATATATTAGTGATGGCAAAATCAAAACACTATTTCAGTACGTACCGAAACTTATGTGGAACTTTTGATTCAAAACATTGTTCCGAGGTCTGTATCAAGAAGAGGATGTTCCATCTTGCGTGCCATCAGATCACCAGCTGTTTCAAAGCGTCTCTGGTGTTTTGCTTTGCTTCTGAATTGAAATTCAGTGAAACCCATAAGAATAAACAGTGATCTTGTTATTTTGTTTTAAAAATTGAAAAAGTTAAAAGATGAATTCAGATTGAAATTCCTCATCCCTGTTGAAAATGATAAAACATAGAGAACTCACTGAAAAGGACAAAATCTGCATTAAAGCACTTCATGATGCTGAAGGGTCTATCTCATTTTCATGACAGGTGGTCTAATAAATGTGTCAAGCACTGTATGTAAATGATTGTTTCTCATGTCCTTGCCTGATTGGCAGCTGATTCACCACCTGACACGTGTAAAACATTTAAAACCTTTTCTAAACTGCAGTTTATTTGGAAAGTCTTGCCTCATTTACTTGAGTGTCTTGTACTGATTTTAGATTTTGGAATTGTATTGAAATGAATGGGGGTAGAAATCATCCCAGGTCAGCTGTCTGGGATCACTTTGAGCTTCTCTAAGAGAAGAAAGTTAAATTTATGCACTGCATGCAACATCTGGCATTTTGTAATTAGATAACAACAATGTGGAGCATGTGCATGGCAGAGGATTTTAAAAGATGTACAAATATTAATCAGTTTTTAAAAAATTACAAAAATGATAAAGCAATATATGGCTGAGGTAGAGTGTTGAAACTCTAGCTTTACATGTTTACACTGTGTGTATTTGTGTAGTGGATTGTATATTATTTACATATGATGTATATTTTTATATTAGGCAGTATCACCAGTTACATGATGGATTGAACAGGGGTAAGGCTTAATAAGCATGAGTTTCTCCCTGTTCTTTTTAAACAAGTTATGGTGAAGGTTCTCGTGTGTGACCTTAACGTAAGATATTTTGATAGACATCGATTGTTTATTATATTATTATGATGGCTTTTTGTAAATTTCACGTTTTTTTTGGTTTGTCTTATGATATTTATGTTCTGAATAAAGAAATCATTCATAACTGTACGTTCTGACTGATTAAAATAAATATCCTTCAATTCAAATAATATCACAAACCAACACAAAAAGTAACAAGTAACAAGAAAACATTCCATGTTTGAGTGTAAAAATTTAAAATCTTACATTTATTTGGCCACCAGCTGTCACTGCGTTCCAAATGATAGAATCTTTTTCCAAATCAGTTGTTCCAAATGTTTCAATCTCTCGAAAGCTCCATTTCCACCGTCACTAATATATATAAAAAAATAGATGAACCAGGAAACAAGAAAGCATGAGCACATGGCCTCACTCACTACACTTTAAACACCAACTCTCCAGCGAGGCGCAGAGAGATGCCACAGCCTTAAATACAGCGGTCATGAAAAACTGCAAACAGGTGTGTCAGCCAGACTCCAGATTTTAAGCCTGCTGAACCACAGTTGGGGAATAATATTACATAGAGCAACTGAATTTTACTACCCCATTACAGGCCCAAAAAGTGTAGTCAGAGAAAATAAATGGCAAGAAAATTTATTGTGTTTATAGTATGTGGAAGATTCACAGCTGTCGTTGTGAAGTGAGGACAGTCAAAGAGAGTGAAAGATAAGCTGCCATTCATTCTGACACCTTCTAACACTTTATGAATGAAAATAACTTCAGCGAGCAAAACTTTCAAGCACTCACCACCCCCAGCTTTAGCTTCATGTTTCCTGCATGTCATGCTTTCTTAGAACAGTTTCTTTTTTGGAAATACGTTGTTTATCTTGCACAGAGCACATGCTTGGTGTATTCATATTTGTCTTTTATAATATTACTGTACAAGAGATAGATGTTCATGAACAGGAACATGTACACGTTATTCCTTTAAACATTACTCATCCTGACTTCCCGCCTCGGGCAATTGGAGACGTCAAGGATTACAGCAAAACCAGACTGTGAGTAGACTATGACATGCTTAGGATGCCAAAATTCCTTTTCAGACTACACAGAGGGGCATTTTTTATGCTCTCTATTTTATCTAGCTGTCTGCCAAAGTGGAAAATAAAAATACTTAAGTCTCCTGGAAGGATGAGGCAGAAGAAGGAAAAAAAAAAAAGAGCAGGAATGTTTACCAAAAGCTACAAGGAAGGATTGCTCAGCATGGCCACGCTCAGTTGTTGCATAATAGCAAAAAGTCAGTGTGTATAATGATTAAAGACAATCTTAATAAAATATAGAGTGATTTTCAGTCAGATTGCAGGGAACCACTTCACATCTAACGCAAAGAAACAGAGTAAAACACAGCAGAAGAACAGAAGGCAGGTTTTCAGAGTCATAACTTAACAGAAAAACATTACAGGTGTGGCTTTGTCCCAAATTGTGACGTCAAATGAAAGATTTTTTTGTAGACTTTTAGGCTTTTTTCAAGGTTCTTTTGCAATCAAGTACTTTTTTATTTGGTGTTTTCACTTTCCCCAAGATTATTACTTAAGCCAGCTATTTCCTTGATGTCATAAACTCACTTTTTCAGAAAATAAGAACAGTTTAGTTAAAAGTGTAAATTCCGTCTGTATTCCAGGCATTTATACAGGTATACAGTTGTAAAGAACATTCAATATCCTTCAATGCCTCTTTCCCACTTTTTAAGATAAGGAATTAAAGTGTGTGTTTTAACGAACATTTAAGTCCCACCTACTGTACATTCCTATTGTTTTATTAGCTTGTCAGTCATCACTTAGTATATCAGCCTGTGGTATCATTTCAGTTGCACCTGAACGTGGCAGGAATACAAGTGAGAAGTGATGGCGGTTGGTCAGAACCTTCCCCCTTCCCCTTCTGTTTCTCCCCTGTGTCATAGCATCTCTAGGCTTGTAACGCTGACATCAGGCACAAATAGGCAACAATTCTCACAATCTCTTGCCTTAAGTTCATCATACAAAAAAGGAGATGGAATTTAGAAGTGCATAACCATGAACTGCTTAAAAGACAGGCTGCTGTAAGAGTAGTCTGCATGTGTGAAGTTGTGTTTTCACAACTGTATACTCACCAGCTTGTTGTAACTCCAAAAATACACAGAAACATGCATTTAATCCCTTTACTGCAAGAGGAAGACCACAGAAGATTCATGGATGTAGTGAAGGAGGACATGCAGAGGGTTGGTGTGAGGGAAGAAGAAGAAGAAGAAGAAGAAGAAGAAGAAGAAGAAGAAGAAGAAGAAGAAGTCTACATGTCTTGCTCTGTAAGAACCGGTCTGACCCGACCTCTTTTCTACATTGAAACCTCAGCGTCCGACTGGCTGCAACTCAGTTTTTGCGGTCATACCACGTTCACCGATGGTTGCTAGGTTACTTAATCTGATTTCACTTTTTTATTCCCTCAACTCACCTCAGTTTGTAGCTTTATAAAATTTTACTTATTTAACAACTGTACAGTCTGGCCTTACTTTTTGGTTTGTAGTTTTACTTTTCTCATCTCACTGCACTTCACTTTACTTCTCTTTACAGTTTTTTATTTGGCCTAATCTCCTCATCTCAAGGTAGATGATAAAGTAAACACCCTAAAATATTTTGGATGGAGACTGAATGATAGAATAATTTCTATAAGAAAATCCTTAGCTAAAGTGAGGACAACGAACTCCCTTTAAGAGAAAGACCACAGCCAAGTGCTGTGCCTGAAGGATGGCAGGAAGGAGAAGGAAGAAGGGAATAGCATAGAGGACACAAAACATGGGAGAGAGAAGACAGAAACGTAAGGATGGGATGCAGCGTTAATGATGTGATGAACTCAACACATCATGGGAGATCCCTCAGCAGCCTGAGCTTAGTTATGTCTCCACTGTCATTTTGTTTTTTTTTTTAGGTTGTCCATCCTCGTGTCTGTAAGTCATTACAAGACCTACTGCAGAAGCTGACTTGTTTGCTCGATCTTTACCACATAGTACAGATACTTTTGTTAAAAAATGACTCTGGTTATGTACTGATTGAATATATGTATAAAAAATACTCTTAATATTGTAAAAAAAAAAAATACTGATTGAATTTCCTTACTCAAGTAAGTGAAAAAATACAGGCTCTGAAATGTACTTCAAATAAAAAAGTATCTCTTTGAAGACATTTTTACGAGGTAGTGCAAAGCTAACTGAACCTCATGTTATACTGATATTGAAATAATATTAATACAACAACAGGATTCTCCATTCAAGGTCTATTAGTTATTACAATATATTTTGAGCCACCATTATAAAGAGAGGCAAAGAAATACAAAGCAGATAAAACTAGCTCTATGTGTTGCCTACATTACAGATAGGCAACTTTGCCTCCACACTTGCACAGAAAAATGAGTATAGTGCTATAAATGATGCTTGAATTTTAAGCTTTTCTCCTCCTTCAATTCTTTTAAGTCTTATGTGTTATTGTTCCTTCCATTTTTTTAGATTCAAGTCTGACATTGGGAAGACATCCATCCATTTTCTTCTGCTTATCCAATTCAAGGTCACGGGGGCAGCTGGAGCATAACCCTGTCATGATTCAGAGTGTCAGAGAGGGCGAGGACCCAAATATAGGAGTCCAGGCAAGGCAAGATTAACTAAAGAAGGCTTTATTAAGCCAAAAAGACCTCCAGAGTAACAAAGTCCATGAACATAAACTCCAGGCATGAAAATAACAGCAGCAGGACTACACAGGCAAGGATCCAAAACTGACAACACAACACTGAACTGAGGAGAGGCAGAGTATAAATAGACAAGGACTAACCAGTAAACAAGAAACAGGAGGGAGAGAAGCACAGGTGGCAACATTTAAGGGCAGGAAGTAAAACTGACTCAAGACAAGACTGGCTACAAAGTAAAACAGGAGACAGAAAACATCATGGCAGTCATAACAAGACTAAACTTGACTAAAGACAGGAACACAGCAGGAAAGCATCTGGAAACTAAATAACAAACAATACCAAGGCTACTCTAGTAAATAAAACCATAAACAAACAGAATTAAACATGACTAACATAACAAGGGATGCCATGGCAGAATGTAAAACCAAGAATGTCAAAACAGTGAAAGCTAGAAATGTAAAAGCAAACGGAAACTCAAAAACATACAAAACCAAACAACCAAAGATCAAGACCATAACAATCCCAGCTGCCACAGAGCAAAAGGTGGGGTACACACCGAAATGATCACCAGTCCATCGCAGTGTTGGGAAGACATCAGACTTGAAAATAGAAGGAGTAGAAAATGGAGACACTCATGTTGAAATCTAGGGAGTAAAAGTCAAAAGTTGTCAGGAAAATACTAGAGTAAACCACAGATACCTGAAAACTTAGCAAATTAAATCATTATTATTAATTTTTTTTAGCTTATGTTTCTGGTCATGAGTGGTGAGGAGCAGACGCAGAGGCAGCTGAGGTGAAAAAGAAAAAGTGCTTTTATTGGCAGGAACATAAGCATGAGGTAATAACTAAATTGGGCATGAATCTAAAACCAAAAAGAAATCCAGAGAACCTGAAACAGGGAGCACAAAAACAAGAGGGAATATAAACAGACATGTGGTTAAAGAGGAAGACAGGAAATACACTGGGAGCTAATTACACAATGAGGCACAGGTGAGAGCAGCGCACAGGCGCAAGCAATTAATCACAGGTGAAGACAAAAGTCATGTACTAAACAAGAATGGAAAGCAGAAAGAAAACCCAAACAAACAAAAAATAAGGCCAGTCAAGAGATAATCTCTCCAACGTGTCCAGGGTCTACCCTGGCATTTCCTCCCAGTTGGACATGCTTGAAACACCTCACCTGGAAGGCATCCAGGCCAGATGCCCAAACTCAGCTGTCTACTACTCCCTGCCTCTCCTGAATGATCAAGGTAATAAAAACTAAAAACTGGTCGAGCCCACTTGAGATCAAATAAGACTACATGCGACTCATGAGCTGAAATGACTTTGACACCTGCATTAACCTGCACTGTCTAGGCAAAACAGTTAATTACATGTCAGTGACTCATCCTACAGGCTGGCCGTGTTATCATACACTAATCTTGCTTCTTGTTTCAAGAGACCTCACGCTGATGCCTGCTCACTACAGACATGTAGCAACAACATACACACTGGTGTATGACTCTCTGGATCCATTCCTGTTATTCCCTTTAATGGGTCACCACAGCAGATCATCTGCCTCCAGCTTCTTCTGTCACACTAACCCTCAGCATGTCCTCTTTCACTACATTCATGAACATTCGCTGTGGTCTTCCCCTTTTCTCCCACGTAGCCAATATACCCACACTATCTCTGCACGTCCAGACAATCTCAACCTTGCCTCTCTGCTGTTGTCTTAAAACTGCTTGACCTGAACCGTCCCTCTTATGTACTCATTTTGAATAGAATAGAAAAAAAAAATGAAAGCCTTTACTGTGATTGTACATTACAACAAAATAGGAGTGCAACTCCTTCTGGTGCATAAAAGGCACGCATTCATAAAACATACTCCAAACAATCCATGACCGAGTCACATGATTAAATAAAAGGACTAATAACCAGTAAATAAAATGAAAATAACATGGGTTTAAAGTGTAATATTGGGTCTTATTCCAAGTTCATAAAGTGCTGCGTAAGTAGCAGCAGCAGTTAAAAGGTGACAGTTACTGAGACTTCAGTGCAGAGATGACCCTGTGAAAAACATCCCTAATTCTAGATGTGGGTGTTTTTCCAGACCGATAATGCCTGCTTGAGGGCAGCTGCTGGAACAGTTCATGACCAGGACATGTAGAGTTCTTTAAAATGTTGGTTGCTCTTCTGAGGTAACGAAAGGTAGCAATGTTTTCCTGGGAAGGCAGCGAGAAGGCAACAAGTTTCTTGTTGGAATGAGTTATGCACCGCGAGGCCTTTATGTCTGCCACAGAGCAGCCTGTATACCACACTGTGATGTTGCATGTTAGAATGCTCTCGATTGCAAAGTGATAAACGGCCGCTAGCAGCTTCCTTTTTAGCAGTGTCGGGAAGTGGAGAGGCTGCTGTGCCTTTTTAGTGGTTTCAGTGATGTTAATTGTCCAGGAGAGGTAATCAGAGCTATGGAGCACAGGAACCCAGATGTATGGAACTGCTTTCCACAGGCTCTGTCAATCCACAGCAGTGCAGGGTCCACTCTCTGCTTCCTCCTGAAATGCACTCTAGTCTTCACCTCTCTTGTGTACTACCCATTGCTCTGGATGGTTGATCCCAGATATTTAAATTCATCCACCTTCAGTACCTCTTCTCCTTGTATCCTCACCATTCCACCTGCCTCCCTCTCACTCTCCTATTACTATAGGTCTAAATTACACTAATACAGAAGCTTTTAGCTCTTAAATTTGAGATTGAATTAGAGCATAGTGGGGAGATCCTGCAGCCTGAGCCCCAGTAAATGGACCATGCAGGGTATAATCCTACTTCACCTCAATTCCCATCATTCTCAACACCTGCAAGTACAGACAACAGAGAAAAAACATCAAAGACTAGTAAAACACAGACTTCACTACAGATTTTCCTTTCACATTTTCACAGATAAAGCAAACATTAGCAAGTGATGAATCATCAGTCACTGAATTGGATTTCTTTCACTTATTTGTGTTCATGGGGTTCACTGATTCACTGACTGTCTGAATCATCAGTCATGCCCTGCAATTGTACATTTTCAAAAGAGAGAAGACTACAGTCAGAGCACTGTCACAATGGAGCTTTGTAGTGTATACAGATGAACTGAACCAACACAAGGGCAGACCTCCAGAGACCCAGGTTTGGACTTCTAAAAACTTGAACTTGACACAAATGTCACTCTGAAACTTCTGACACTTTTGTCTTCCTCACTCTGCGTAGTTTATATAAGAAAGGTGAGAAAAAATAAATGCTCCGATATCAACCAGAAGAAGGCACATAAGACTGAGTTCAGGGAATTTTATTTACAAATCAGAATGTCCTGAAGGGTTTCTTGGGGGTTGAGTCTGAGGTGGTTTCTGGCTGAAGCAGGAAGAAAATGATGGCAGGTAAGTTTCAAGAGGTGTCTTTCCAGAGGAGAACAATGTAGAGCACGAGGAGAATCACAGATGAGTATAAGAAGTCGCAAATTTGGGAGCAGTGGTTGACTGTCACATATATACATAAAAATAATCTGTGGCGTATTTTCCACAAAAAGTGGTTTAAATAAAATTATCTTTTGGCCTGACTGATGATAGAAATATGATAAACAAGTTACCACTCAAGTCATAAAACTAAAAAAACCCAAAAACAAATCATGTGAAATACAGCAGATTCTCATGTTTCTTATTTTGTCTCTATACCAGGTGTTTCACGCATTCCCATTGCAACAGATGTATAAAATCAACAGCCATGCAGTCTGCCTATATAGACGTTTGTGAAAGAACGGGTCACCCTAAACAGATCACTGAATTCCAGCATGATACTATTGCATTTGGAAGTATTTAGGAACCACAGCAATTCAGCACTAAAGCGGCAGACCACATAAAGCTACAGAGTGGGGTTGCCAAGTACCAAAGCACATCGTGGGTAAAAGTCGCCAACACTGCTAACTCAATAATCGCCGAGTTCCAAACCTTGTCTGACATTATCATCAGGACAAAAACTGTGCGCCAGGAACGTCACGACATGAGTTTCCATGGCCCACTGCATGCAAAGCCTTACATCACCAGCACAATGCCAAGTTGGATGGAGTAGTGTAAAGCACACCATCATTGGACTCTTGAGTAGTGGAATGAATCTCACTTATTAATCTGACAGTCTGATGGATGAGTCTGGGTTTGGGGAATGCCAGGAGAACGTTACCTGCCTGACTGACTTGTGCCGACAGTAAAGCTTGGTGGTGGAGTGATAATGCTATGGCAGTGTTTTCCTGGTTTTGTCCTGGGCCTCATAGCTCTGGTGAAGGGAAATCTTAATGCTTCAGTTTACCAAGGCATATTCCACAATTCTATGCTTCCAGCTCTGTGGCAAGAGTTTGAGAAAGGCACTTTAGAGCATGACTGCATGACCGTGCCCCAGTGCACAAAGCAAGGTCCATCAAGGCATGGCTGGATATGTTTGGTGTGGAAGAACTTGAGTGGCCCACAAAGAGCCTTGACCTCAACCTCATCTAACACCTTTGGGAAGAACCAGAATAGAGATTACGAGCAGGACCCTCACATCTGACATCAGTGTGTGACCCCCACTAATACTCTTCTGGGTGAGTTGGGCAAAAATTCCCACAGACACACTCCAGAATCTTATAGATTGAGCACCTACTTCCCCCATTAAAGTCCCATCTCTTCCAACTTTGAATTTGCTTTTGTTTGCCAGGTGGTCTTAGGCCTAACCCTCTTTCATGTCCCACCATGGGCCATAAGGCAGCTTTGAAATTTTTTATTTTTTTCACTGAGCATCCTTAAAATGTGACTAAGCCATCCTAAGCTTTTTAATCTGTATTTCAAGTGACAAGTTCTTAGAAACTGTCTTCTTTTACAATTCCATGTTTGAGATGATTTAGAGATGTTGTAGATCCATGAAAATAAAGTAGTCTGCCAATTCAGATATCCACATCACACTGTTGTTAGTAACAATATATATCAAAATCAGCAGAACTGGCAGAAAGGTTATCTTTTTTCCCCCATTCTCACACCTGCTTTTACCACAGTAACAATGGCACCTTGTGCAGTACCTCCTGCAGCCATGCACATCAATGATTTTGTCATCACCAGTTCATGACAAGTTGAGTTCCTCAAACGCAAGCTAGTTAAAAAAAAATGCTTCCGCCTGTGCCAAAAATCCCCGTTGGGTCGGACGTGTCGAAACAAGTCACATGTTTTCCTAAACTGTATTTTATTTTGTCTAGCACGCTCATCTATGTAACAGAGAAAAAATCTCTGTCAGCGGACTCATCATTACACTCAGGAGGCAGGAAGGATGAAAAAGATGAAAGGGAGGAACTGCGAACTGAGTCAGCAAATTTATGAATGAACAAAGGAGTCAGTCAAAAAAAATCATTAATCAATATCTTGTTAGAATTCATAAGTTCCCAGACTGAAAACAGCCATCCATTTACATCTGTTGCTTAAAAAGTAAGTTTTGTTAGGTCTTTTGAAACACATTTTTTAATGTTTCTTCATTTCCTCGGTGAGATTTGCAGTAATGTATTAAACTATGACACCCAAACAATAAATTATCCGTGGTTCACATATGACATGTCTTTGTACTACACTACACTACATAAGTTTTTGGACAATTACAGCTTTTGTAATTTGTCCTCGACACCACCTCAGTGGATTTTAAATCAAAAAAAGTCATTATGTGTCTAATGAGTCTCAATTTCTGCTGCTGCAGTTGGATGGTAGGGTGAGGATTTAACTGTAACAACATGAAAGCAGGTATCCCTGCCTTGTCCCTTCAGGCTGGCGCCTGTCCCCTTACTACCAAGTGAACATATTTAAAGGCCAAAGCCTTCCTGAGTACTGTTGCTGGCCAAGTCCATCCCTTTCTTCACCATGATGATGAGTTCACTTTACTCAAATGGCCTCCACAGTCACAGAACACAATCCAACAGAGCACCTTTGGGATATGGTGGGATGGGGGGGTCACATCACGGATGTGCAGCCCAACAAATCTGTAGCAACTGTCTGATACTAAGATATCAAAATGGACTAAAATCTGTGAGTGATGTTTCCAACACCTTGTTGAAGCTGCGCCATGAAGAATTAAGGCAGTTCTGAAGGCAAAGGGAGGTGAGGTGTACCTAATAAAGTGACCAGTGAGCATATAGCTCATTGTTCTTGCCTTTTTTTGTCAGAGCATCTGTTTAGTTTCCCAGTTGTGTTGCATTGGTTTTGGCCCCTGAGGCTGTTCCCCGTATTAGTTTAGTCTCTCATGTGTTTTTATGGGTTTCAGTTTGTGTTCCCTTTTATAGTTTCTTTTTGGAAGATTTTTCTTTGGCCAAATAAAGACATTTACGTTTACAGCATCACATCAGCTACCCCTCTGCCCCATATTTGGATCCTCTTTCCACCCTTCACCATTCCACATGGATTACTTGTACATAAACCAACCTCCTTTCTCAGTCTTAGTTCATGTTTAATACGCTTATGTGTTACTGTAATAATGTATAAATGACAGAAAGAGAAGTTAAGTATGAATATATCTGATTTATCATGTGAGCAAAGCAAGTGTTCTGCAAGCCCTTTCCGCACAGATGCCCTTTGTCTCTGCACGGCACATATCAATACAAGCCAACACTGAGCGGTAAAGATGCTGAGTTTTTCAGTTGTTTCAGACAGTTCGATGCTGCCCCCCTTTGTCATGGGGCAGTCAGTGATCTCTTTGTCAGATCTATGATCTGCCTTTGCAAATATAAAGAGGAAAGCATTAAAAATGTTTCTGGAATTTGCAACATTTCAGAGTGTATATTTTTCTTTAATCAAGTTTAAATTACATATTCTGATAAATTATTTGCTGACAAATGTCAGAATTAATAGCATAATACATGTTTCTTATTTCCAAGAAAAATAGGGCCAAAAGGCCTTGTACTTGGAACCAGGTGACATGTATTGTCTGTCAATCAATCGCTACTTATTTATATAGCATTTTTAGAGCAATGAGTGCTCAGAGCATTAAAAGGAGACAAAGTGAAGTGACAGTATGATGAAGCCTTATACATGCACTTCTGTATAGCTACAGTGCTTTGTGAAAGCCTTAAGCTACCCCTTATTTTCCTATATTTTGCATGAAAATAAGAAACAGGTGCAAACATAAATGAAAATGCAGTATGTAAAGACAAAAACAGAGTTTGTACAATTCTAACAAGCTCAAAAGTCAATATTTGGTATGACCATTTTTATTCTTCAGTGTAGCCTGAACTCTCTTTGGGAAGCGTTTTTTGTCATTTCTTTAAGTAGTCTTCAGGAATAGTTCTACAGACTTCTTGAAGGACATTTCAGAGCCTTTCTTTGGATTTTGGCTGCCTTTGCTCCTGTTCTCTGTTAAGATTATCCCACACTACTCCAAAAAAGTTGAATGTCTTGGCTCTGAGGAGGCCAGTTCATGGCTACTAGTGTTACAGTGTGTTTTTCTATCCTTTTGCTGCATTGGCAGTGTGGTTGAGATCACTGTCATGCTGAAAGCTGTTCCCAATCAGACCCTATCCTGATGGTATTGCATGGTGGACCAAAATCATTTCTGTTTTCAAAATTCCATCAATTTTGATAAGATCCCCAACACCACTGGCAGAAATGCAGCCCCAAACCGTGACAGAGCCTCATCTGTGTTTTACAGATGGCTGTACACACTCATTGTTGTACCTCTCTACAGTCTCACTCTCAGGTCTTTGCTGCAGACTTTCAGATACTGCTCATGTTTTGTAGATAGTATTTTAGGAATCCCACTTCTTCTTTTGTCCTCCACTTGTCCAGTTTCCTCAAATTTTTTAAAGAAGTTCTGGTAAAAGGACTGGAAAGAAAATGAATGAAAAAGGTGCCAGTGTCCAAAGAAAAGCTGTAAAAGATCCCCAGAAAGCTTGGAGAACTATTGCTCAAACTCAGTTTAAAAAATTACCCGTGTATTTCTGGTGCCAGTCTCAGGCTGAAGTACCCTTCCATATAAAATATGTAACATTTATTTTAAATGAATCATTATTGTTTTCTCAGAATTCTACCTATATTTAAAAATAAAACTTCTCATTATGCAGATTATACATATTCAAATATCATAACATTAGAGTAAATTTTATTACTATACATGTAAGAGCAGCAAAACAAATTTTAACAAGAGCATGCACTGTTGATTTAACAAAAAAATAATACACCATCTGTAAACACTAATATAAGTACCTTTGGCTGCTCTCTTGTATGCCCCCCAAGGGGTCACCACAGCAGATTAATCCAGATTGGTAATTTGGCTGAGGTTTTACACTGGATACCTTTCCTGATGCGATCCCCCATGGTGGGAAGGGCTTGGGTCCCCACCTGGAATCAAACCAGGGACCTTTTGCTTGCAAGGTAAATGTGTAAACCACTACACTACAGGGACACCCTGTAAATACCAGATAAACATGTAAATGAAATACTGATGTAAAAAGTGTTCATTTCCTTCTGACATGTAGCGGAACATATAAAATAACCGTTACATGAACTACAATGATGGTTGATTCTACTAACAGTTTTTATAAATGTATCCAAACTCTAATGCATACCATACTATTTTTTTCTGTAACCTGAGAAATACAGTAATTAGCTTCCAATACAAGAATCACTATAAAAACTACTGGCCATATGTCACTAGAGGGCAGCACAAGCCAGGGAGACTAAAGATGAGCGGTTAATGCATTTACACATGACACAAATTAACAAATGTTGAGAATAATGTTTCTACTGTAAAAAATCAAAATTTTTCTGGTATTTTATCTATTTCAGTTTTTGATTATAAAAGAATATTCAGCAAATCCAAAGACCTCTGTATAAAGGGACAAGGCTGAAAACCATGACTGACTGGCTTTTTATTTTTTAAGCCATTTGGAGGAGCATATAGTACCATATAACAGACTCCACTCAACAATTTATCTCTTCACTTATGTACCTAAATTCTTTTAAGCAAGGAATTAGTGCTGTCTTTGTAGTATGCTTAGGTCCATAAGTTTTGGGACAATTAGTTTTTTGTGATTTTGCCTCAGGGCACCACCACAGTGGATTTTAAATCAAACAGACAAAATGTAATTAAAGTGCAGACCTTCAGCCTTAAATTAAAGGGTTTGACGAAAGAATTGCACTGAGTGTTTTTATCCCTAACCCCCAGTTTCAGATGTTCAAAAGTAATGGGACAAACTGACATCATTTTAAAATATAAGGACTGTTTTTAAAACTTTGCAGTCGATGACTGCCTAAAGTCTGTAATTCATGGATGTTATATGAGATTGTGTTTTCTCCTTTGAGATGCTCTGCCAGGCCTCTACTGCAGCTGATTACAGCTGCTGCTTGTTTTTGGGTGTCTCTGCTTCAGTTCAGTCTTCAGTAACTTAAATGCTGCTCCACTGGGTTGAGATTGGGTGACTGATTTGGCCATTGAAAAATAGCTCATTTATTTGCCTTTAGAAACTCTTGGGTTGCTTTTACAATATGCTTTGTGTCTTTATCTATTTGCACTGTGACCTGTCATCTGACCAGCTTTGCAGCATCAGGCTGAATTTGAGGAGAGTACACTTCACAACTTATCCTGCAACCTTGTTGTAAATTTACATTCATGAAGGCATCTCTTGATTGTAGACTTTGACTATGATGCACCGCCCTCCTGACTTGGCTAGGTGTTGTGAAGGGTTCTGTGATCATGCCCTTTAGTTGTCTTCTATGGTCTTCCAGGTCTTTTGGTGTTGCTGAGCTGGTCAGTGCGTTCCTTCTGTTTTAAGAATGTTCCAGATTGTTGTTTTGTTTTGGCCACTCTTATAGTTTTTGATATTTATCTGATAAGTTTATTTTGGTTTTTCAGCCTAATGATGGCCTCCTTTACTTGCATGGACATCTCATATTGAGAACTTCAGGGAACAGGTACTAAATGCATTTTCAAAACTTAGAATCAACTTCAGATCTTTAATCTGCTTATTTTGTCTTGGAGTAATGAAGGAACAGGCCTCACCCGTACATGAAACTGCTCATCAGTTGATTGTCCCTGAACAGGGGAGTGTGTATAAAATGGCTATAATACTTTTGTTAAACCCCTTGCATTAAAGCTGAAACTCTGCATTTCAATCACATCTTGATTGTGGAGTTTAAAAACCTCTTTGTACCGAGGAAAAATGGTTTTTAAAAAAGTGTCATTGTCCCAGCATATATGGCACTAAGTGTAACTATATGCATTTAAGTGAAATCTGAAATGTTACTTCGAAACCTCTGCTGGCATGATGATCATGTTTACACCTGACATTTTCTAATATCAGCATGTCATGAACTCCTACAGTGACCTGACTGGCCAAGGGGATGAAAGAAAACAAACAAAAAATAAAATTCACATATTTTGCAATTTTATTTTAGTTCCTCTTTAAATCTTCCCAGAGATAGCTAAGTGCACAGGAGGTTAAACACTGGCACTGCTTTCACTTGTGCTTTTATTTTAGTCATATGCTAAAGGCAGTCAGACAAAATGTACGTCATTCATTTAAAGATTGTGGTGTTTAATAACCACATTTCATTTGTATTTTAGGAACTTGTTGAAGATGTTGACATAATTTAGTTTCCTTTTGTGGATTTTCTTTATAATCTTTGGAGTTTCTTTTTGCTTTAACTGTTTTAAAGTCTGTGTAAAGCATTAATTACAAGTAATCCATACTCATGGATTACAAGTAATCCATGAGTATTTTTAAAACTGTGGAAAATAAAGCTCACTTCTCTGCTTTTGAAGAGTAGTGAGAGAGGCATATTTGTTATGGTCTTTCTTGTTATGGTTTTCCTGTTGCTTCTTGAGTTCCCCTTATCTGTGTCTCTCTGATATCTGTGTGAGTTTATTCTTGGCCCCTCTTTCCATTTACTTTCTGCCTTATTTTCAAGCTTACTTCCTTGTGCAAATTTCATTGTTTTAACATATCAAAGTTCCTTTTTTCTAAACACCCACCTGTTTATTACCTCTGTCAAGGAGATTATGCTTTCTCTAGCTTTGGTTTATTTATTTGTTTGTCTGTGGACAATATAGTTACATAGTATATAAGTTATGAATAGATTTTAATAACTATTTTTAAAAAATCCTTGTGTTACAGGGGACTCTGTAGCCTAGGTGACGGTTTTCCCTCTCACAGTATTTCTAGTTTTATTATAGTGATGTGCAAATGTCTTGAGCTTTCTTTATATATTGATTCCAAGTAGCCAAACTTACCAGTAATTTATTAAAGTGATCTTCAGCAGTAGTTCTCCAGGTCAAAGGTCTTTCTTTGGACAATGGCTCCTTTTTTTGGCTGATTTTCAATTTGGTCATTTTACCTGACCATCTTTTAAAAATAATTGAGAAACCTGGACAAGTGGACAACAACAGAAGAAGTGGGAGGCTTAAAAAAACTATCTGCAGTATCTGAAAGTCAGGTCCTCAAAATTTGGGGGGGGGGGTCTGGCCCTCCAGTTGGTCCATCTACTGTTCGCTGAAGCCTGATCAGAAATGGTCTCAATAAAAGTGTTGCTGTCAAGAAGTCATTCTTAAGTAAATGAAACTGAGAGTAAACGCTTAGGGGTACTAAATTACACAAGGAATCTTATGGAGTGATAGGTCAGGAGAGAAGTACAACAGTAGCCATCTGTAAAACACAGAGGAGGCTCTGTCATGGTTTGGGGCTGCATTTCAGCCAGTGGTGTTGGGGATCTTGTCAAAATTGATGGAATTATGATTGCAGAAAAGTACCATCAAATGTTGACCAGGTAATACCATCTGGAAAGGATCTGATTGGAAACAGCTTCATTCTTCAGCATGACAATGATCCCAGCCACACCACCAATGTAGTAAAAGCCTACCTGGACAGAAAAACACACGATGTAACACTATCAGTCATGAATTGGCCTCCCCAGAGCTCGGACCTTGACATAATCAAAGTAGTGTAGGTTTATCTTGATTGAGATCGGAGTAGAAAGCAGGCAACATTCAAAGAAAAGCTTTGGAATGTCCTTCAAGAAGCCTGGAGAACTATTTCTGAAGACTACTTAAAGAAATGATAGGAAAGCTTGCCTAAGAGAGTTCACTCTCTGTCAAGAATAAAGGTGGTACCAAATACTGACTTTCAAGCTTGTTTGTATTTTACAGTCTTTGTTTTTTTCCCTGATTTACTGTATTCCCCTTTAGGTTTGCACCCTACAGTTAATGATTGCAAGTTTCCCATTTTCCTAGCAAAATATACAGAATATAAGGGATATAAGTAGTGTCTCAAGACTTTTGCACACAAGAGCAGGTGTTTCTGTTCAGCTTGTTTCCAGCAGTCAATATCTGATAATCCATCTCATGTTTGATATAAAACAGTTTTCTTTTTATGCTTATTGTCATTCAAGTTTGCTTTTAAGATGGAGATTTACTTTATTATGTACCACAATCCTCATTAACAGCATTCCCATCTTGGTGATTTCACACTGGTTTTCATTGAAGCTCTTTTTTTAATGATTATTTTAGGGGCATCAGTTGCAGAAGCAGCAAAACCACATCTTTGTGGCTTAGCTACTGATGCTGCAAAGTTTTTGTCTTTACTTTCTATTACTAAATTCTATTTCTGACCCAGAGAACAGTTCACAGCTGTTTCCAGGAAACAGGCTGTGGCAAGTTTACGACATGTGGGGACACAACAAGAAGCTGCAGTCCAGTTTAAGTCACTTCTACTCAAGATTTGGGTTAAAAGTCCAAAACAAATAACAATTGTTTTTGTTACGCCTGCACAAAAATTCTTCATTTGAACAAGATTCCCTTGAAGAATACTGAATGCTGTAATAAGACAAGGTCATTACCCCCCTGTGGATGTCATTGGCCCCCTTTGGATGAATCTGATTGGTAGAGGGGACTGAAGAGGAAAGCAATCCTTCTGAAGGCTGATTACCGTACTAATGCATCTGTGTGTGTGTGTGTGTGTGTGTTTGTGTGTTTGTGTGTGTTTGACAAAGATAGGGAGACAGAGTGAGCATGACTGTGTGAGAAAAAGAGAAGCAACTATATGCAGAACGGAAGACAAAGCCAGACACATGACATAAAGAGAGGAAGTGTGTGTGTGTGTGCACGTATGTGTGTGTGTGTATGTATGTGAGATTGAGATATACATGACACAAGCTGAAGCACTTGATGAAGATCAGAGGATGCGTCTTCACTTCTGCCTCTGACCACTGAGACTGAAGCAGACAACATTGCCTCTGTGATACAGTTTATTTGCAGGTAAGAAATCAAAACTTGGTCTTGGTTTAATTCCTAATACGATTCTTCCAACTCGACACTTCCAACCTATGACTAAAAGTGCTAAAGTTTTTACACAGTTTGCCATTTAAAAAGCATTTTGCAAAGTGCTGGATGTAATATTATAAAGCTGATGCTCACCAGTAGGGTTTTTCCTATCGAGGAAGAGCTTGGGTGTGTTTTCCTTTTTTTTTTTTTAAACTCAGGCCATATTAGGCAGGTGGTTTGTGCTGATAGTAGACTAAAATGTGTTGCGAAAGAGGTCATGAAAAGCTGTTGATTTTTTTTTTGTAACCAGGCCCACAATCTGATCATTCATTGAAGGCTATAAGAAGATGCTGTGGGAAGATAAATTCTGATCTTTCAGTCAGTGCATTTGGTGATAATATTTTGGATTTGAGAATATTTGAGTAGACCTGCATTGGTACCATACTCATGAGAAGCATGCTCTTGTGAGCATTACCTTACCTTTAGCACACACAGTCTGTAGAAACAGGTTGACTGTGTGGCACCATTTGCCTTTTGGTGGTCCAAAGAAAACCCACAGTAATTCAGTCTGTGGTACCTCTGCTATATTTAGTCCAACAAATAAACCTTTTGCAGTGGTGATAAATAGACAAGCAAAGAGTCGTGCTACTGTCTTCATTTATTTTGGCTATTACGTGTCAGCAGATCAAGCACGGTCACTTCTTGGTGCTAACAGCATCCAAAACTTAACCAACCAGTTGAAGGGTCCAAACTATACCCAGTGTTTTAAATAAAATAATAGAAGTCTCACATACCCCTGGGCTGTGTATTTAAAATAAAAATATCACACATATTGTTTTCTGCATGGTTTAATTCCTGTTTCAGAATTCCTGAACACTTCACCACACACACCCTTAACCCTGAAATACGATAAAAATGTCTTGACCCTAAAATATAAAGAGTTACACAAAATGGGTGTGTAAGATGCTTCACGTCATCTCGTGCTGTGCATCTGTAAATAGACCTGCTTGATGGATATTTTAGATAACACAAGGACTGTATATAAAAGATGGATTTCTCCACCATGTCTTCACTCATTGGTTTCGTGTCCTGTTTTCTAGATAAGATTTTGACATTTTAGCCATTACTACCTTGGTGTTATAGAGTCAGAAATGATAGTATTTGGACAAAAGGACGGAGTGCTACATTAGAAGCTAAAGACAGCAAGCTTGGTTTCTTACACATCCCCATTAGCATTATTCCACACCTGTCTTTATATACAAACCAACAGTGGTTTCCATTCTTTAGCTTAGTTACACGCTGGTTATTTCTGTGTGTGTTTATTCATTTATTATTCCTTCAGAGATGTGATTCGCATCAGCGGCTCAGCCGCATTTTTGTGGTTTGTGTTTTGACTTTCTATTATCAGGAACTTCTTGTGTTACAGCACTTGAATAATAAAAGTATTATAAATCGTTATTGTCCACAATATGAATGATTTCCTGCATCTTTCCTCACGGCAGCGAAGCTGTATCGGCCTGATAGAGAAAGTGCTCTGCTGCTTGCCTGTGAAGGGTGGTCAAGATTATTATGATGGATAACATTTTATTCAGCGACCTCCTCTACGCCACAGCTTCAGAAGTATCCAGTTTTCAGCCAACCGCAGAGACAGCTTTCCTGATCAGACCATTCAGTTCTGTTGGGGTGACCAGCTGAGATGCTGCTCCCTCAGCAGACCACAGCAAAGTGTTCTGTGCTCACCTCAAAAGACTGATAGAAAATCACCAACATTTTGCTGCACATATTGAAGGAGCTCAGCTTTGTTGGGAAATAGAGCTTCTTGTATGCAGCCTTTGTGTTGGTTTTCCAGTTCAGCCTGTTCTTGATGTGGACGCCCGCGTACTTGTTCTCTTCCACCACATCAACGTCCAGAATGGACACGTGCTTCGTAGCTGCCTCTTCCTTCTAAAGTCCATCACCATCTCTTTGATCTCACTCACATTTAGAAGCAGACAAATTTTCCCTGACCACTCCTCAAATCATCCACTAATGCTCTGTACTCCTCCCTTCACTTATACATCCAACTGCTGCAGAATCTCCAGCGTATTTATGTAGGTGGCAGGATCTGCAGTTGTACTGAAAGTCTGAGGTGTACAAGGTGAACAGGAATGGAAACAGCACCGTCTTTTGTGGAGCTCCTGTACTGCACATCACCAAATCAGGCAGAGCACTGCCCAATCTCACATACTGTGACCTGTTTGTCAGGTAATCAGTAATCCATGAGATAGATGGTGGCCATGATTATTGGCATTTCCTGAAGCTTCTTACTCAGTAGCAGAAACTGGATTGTGTTGAATACACTTGAGAAATCAGAGCTGATCCTCCCTCTGCAGCTGTTACTATCTCGATCTGACTAAGCTCTCAGCAGCATGTAGATGATTTCATTATCCATTCCCAGATTTGATCTATAGACAAACTGCAGGGGGTCAAGAGATGTTTTCGCTTGTCTCAGGTGGGCCAAATAAGTCTCTAACAGCTTCAAGTGCGATGTGAGGGCTACCTGTCCACACTCATGAAGCTTTGATGGTGTCCACTTCTTTGGTACAGGAACCAGATCAGCTGTTTTCCACAACACCAGGAATTTCTCCTGCTTCAGACTCAGGTTGTAAATGTGAATCAGATTTGCAAACAGTTGGATAGCACAGGTCCTAAGAACCTTGTAACTGATGCCATCAGGGCCTGCAGCCTTGCTCTGGCGTAGTTTCTCTAGCTGTTTCCTAACATGGCCAAAAGTCATAGTCAGTCAAGGGCTGTTTGTCAGAGGTGGGCGGGTCTGATCCACAGAGTTCACCTGGGGGTAAAAAAGACAAATTCACTGAAGGAAGTAAGGGTGTGTAGTGGAGGAGGTGGCAGAGGGCTGTGAACTAAACCTGTTGAAGAAACTGCCGTGAAAAATCAGGAGGTGATAACTAGTCAAGAAAGGCTGCAAAGCTTCATATGAAATGAACAGAAAGAATTAAAATTGCAAAACAGAAAATACCAGGTGTGTCAGTCAGTACGGCAGTAGTATTGGGATGCAGTGGTGAGTCAGGTGTTGTCTGGTAAAAAGAGAAGCAAAAACAAATTTGCAGTGCATGGAGTTCGGGAGCAGAGTTCATTTCCCTACCTGAGGGAGCAATTAAAGTGTGCTTTTATAATGGAGACTCTGTGCTCATGTATTCCCAGTCACCTAACAGTTACCTGATAATCAGTGCTTCACTCACCAAAAGTGATACACAGTTTTGGGCAGGCAGTTAGTCCAATTAAACACTCAGCCAGTCATTTTGTCAGATAACTGCATTAAAAAAGGCTCCAAAACACACCAACACCACAAACATGGCAGAGAGGTTCAGTTTAGTGACTCAGATTGGAGGAGGTGAAAGTGCCAGACTGTAAATATGTTTAGTTTATAAGGTGTGCATTTTAACACTGAAGTCTGTGGGGACTGAACTTTTTAGCACTTCCAAGTTAGTACTTTGTGAAAACAAGATGGCACCAGTATGGCTGGAAAAACAAAAATACTGGTGCTTATCATACACTTTACATAACTGACATAGAAGCAGTGACTTACAGTGTAGGTACTGTATTACACACTGTTTTCATGCAAAGGTTTTACATTATGAAATTTCATAGCGGTCTCACATTTTTTACAAAAAACGGCAAGCTAAGATTATTCACACATTGCACAATATAGATAACGTTGGTCTTTACAAACCACTTCGCCACCACCAGACTGAGCCTGAATTTAACAGTTTAAAATCATTTGTGAAGTTCAAACGCTGAGAACCTGAGTTTGTTCCTCTCTCTCTCTCTCTCTCTCTCTCTCTCTCTCTCTCTCTCTCTCTCTCACTCACTCTCTTTCAACAGCTGTGAGCTGCTCAGAGAAAAATCTGCTGTCTGTTGCTGATAATATCAAGATTGTTCAGTACAGTACAGTAGTGAGACCGGGTTATTTCCTGCTTTTTACCAAAGACCTATGCTGCCATCTTATCAGATGTGCAGGGTGGATGTTTTATGTGGAGTTTATATTTTTGGTTTAATAATTACTTGATACAAACTGTTGTTTGGCTTACAATAGTAAACACATTTAAATGCATTCACTGTCGATTTATGTACATCTGAGTGCCTCTCTGGTTAATAGTGGACACTTCAATGCTTTCAAGCTGATTTTTTTTTAATTTAAGTTTTAAACAGATGAATTCTCACAACAGCACAGTGACGTACTCGGAGGAAGACCCAGGAGGCCGGAATAATGTAGCTCACACAGCGGTCTGTGGCTTTCTGTACAGCAGTGCTCAGTTCTGAAACTGCTTGTGGTGAACTGCAGTTCAAACAGCAGTAGTGGGATTATGAAAAAAATTTAAAATTCTTTGACACTTCCTCGTAGCATGCCATGACTTGCCTGACTTGTTATTTTAGAATCTTCATAGTTCAAGTGTGCCAAGAAAATATCTTGTACACAACTAAACCACCCACTGCCTGAACTGTTGATACAAGGCAGGATGGAGCCATAATTTCATGTTGCTTAAGTCAAATCTTGACCCTACTATCTGAATGCTGCAGCAGAAATCAAGACTCAGACTAGACAACATCTTCTATTGTACAATTTTCATGCACCAGTCTCAATTGTGGCCTCCATTTTATGTCCTTAGCTGGCAGGAGTGGCACCCGGTGTGGTTTTCTGCTGCTGTATCTGTTTCAAGATTTGATGTGCTGTGTGCTCACAGATGTTCTTCTGCAGCATTTAATTGTAACAAGTGTTAATTTGAGTTAATGTTGCCTCCTGTCAGCTTGAAGCCTCTGACCCCTGGCATCAAAAAACCTTTTTATTTATTTATTTATTTATTTATTTATAGAGAATCAGAATCCCTTATTAATCCCAGGGGGATTGCTGCTCACTGTGTATTTCCTGTTTTTGTTTTTTTTATTTTTTATTTTTTTTGGACCATGCTGTGTAAACTCTAGAGATAGTTGTGCTCAAATCACCTTTATTCTCCATTCTGATGCTTGGTTTGAGCTTCAGCAGTCAACTTGACCACAGCTAGATGCCTACATGTGTTGAGTTGCTGCTATGTGATTGGCAAATCAGATATCAGCATTAACAAGCAGTTCAGCAAGCTTACCCAATGTATCCACCCATAGGTGTGGTACAGTAATGTCATACATTATAGAGTTACAGAAAAATTTGACACCCACTGTCTACCAAGCATCTTATACTGAAAAAACTGAATTCTGTAGTTTTCATCCTCGTGAGTCAACAAATCTCCCTTTGGTGAAATTCATGGCAATCCACGCTGTTGGATAAAGCAATAGTTGGCCGACAAAACTGAATAATGTCTCTAGATCTAGGCTGCTAGCATGGTAAAAATCTTAGTTGTTAGTTATCATATGGCAGTGGGATTGTGCTAACAAAGTGAGTGCTTCGCCATCTCCAAAGGCAAATATCAGGCTCCTAAAAACCTCCTAAATATTCACCCTACTTGGAGATCAGAGTATTCTTACTAAGCACTCAAAGCAGGTATACACTACAAGCCACATTTTATCATTTTCACACACACACACACACACACACACACACACACACACACACACAC
>VUQH01067451.1:3627-21714 GCA_015106775.1 Etroplus canarensis
ACACACGCACACACACATATATATATATATATATATGTAGAGAGAGAGAGAGAGAGAGAGAGAGAGAGAGAGAGAGAGAGAAATTTAATAGTGTTATGCAGGTAAGAGGTAACTCATACAATTGAATAAATTAAATTAAACACAATTCCAATAAATCTAAATGATTATTACAGTTTTCAGTTTAAAAAAAATAAAACTGAGTGGTGTCTCTTGAACTCTATTGTAATTTTAGGGACTGTATTTTGTTATAGAAAATTGAGGTGGACAAAATATAACTCATGGCATAGCTATATCTGCAAACATCTCCAGGTGGATTTATTGCTCTCTAGTATCTTAGTTTGATGGTTTTTGTCACCCTCTAATCTCAGGTTTGTGAAGATGGCGGCAGATTTGAAATTTTCAACATAAAGGGACTTGCAGCTCTCACTGCTGATGCTGTTATCGATAATGTCCAGAGGAGACTGGCAGAAAGACCTGCAGGTACTGCTCATTTCAGTAAATATAGTACATCAAAAGTAAGAAATGGGGACTTTCCTTTGCCTTTTTCTGCCATTTCTGTTTTTTTTGTTTTTTTCAGTAAGCAATTTTTTTTGTAACTGCAAATCTATTTTATGTTGTTGGAAATCTACATATAAAGCCAGTGCATGGAGTGCAATCCATTGTGTTCTAAATGCAAACAGGAGTTGTTGCTTCTCTGGTGATGACTGATATTTCTCTGTTTTTAACCCACTGATCCCTCTGTTTCTGGTTGTTTATGTGAAACTTTATTTTTCTTCAGGCCGAAAAAAGATTTATTTGAGGAAGTAAAACTTCTCTTTTTTTTTTTTTTGTTTTTATAGAGTCAGTATTTGATTTAGTCAAGGCACTCAGCATGCTGTCTGTAACTTTTCAGTGGTTCACCATATTTTAATACCACAAAAATGGGACTTTTCCTCCTGTATTAAAAACTTAGTAGAAATGGTTATATAATGAATAAACTCTATTACACTGAAACACAATGTAATTTTTGTCTTTTAAAACAGCATTAAACATCTATTGTATCTATGCTTATTTGCTGATGATTTTGGATTCATGATTACATGAAAGATTATTAATAGCTACAGTATGTTGCAATCTAAGCTTTAATTATTGTTTTTCAGCTTGTTAATGACTCCTTCAGACTACTGTGGCTATGACTCACTAAATCTATTTTTTTTTTTTTCTTTTTTTTTTTAGAAGGGGCTCGTACTGAGGTGGTGTGGTTCTTCAGCAGGCCAGGTTGTGGCCCAAATTGGGAAGCAGACGAAAGTTTAGGATGGCTGCTGTTAAAGTCTCTTTTGATGCTTACGGCTGACAGCTCAGTGAGTCATTAACAGTTTTGAAGCGAAGTACATTTTCAGGTTTCTGCACTGTGTTTTCAGTTAATCAATCATTGAATTGGCAACTTTGCATTTAATGGGGGCCACTTATTTATGATTATGTGAATCTATTTTAGTTCCAGTGTAAGAAAAGCACTCAGAGCGCAGACCTCTGTCAAGCAGCTCAAACCTTTGATCTCTCTACAACGAATGCGCACACACACACACACTTTCTCGTAGTCATGATATGTGGGGACATCAGACTGGCGATTTTTTTTTTTTTTTTTCTCCTCCCCCGATTCTTCCCAAAATGTAATCACCTCTTCCTTTTATGGAGCCAAATCCATTCATAAGTTTGAGTTATTTTGCACACAATCAAACAAACCAATGCTGATGAAAACATAACCACTGCCATCTTGGCAGAAGTAATCATAATGATCCCTGCAAACACTGCGCTATCATAAAATATCTCTAAACTGGGACAATATTATTGTTCTAAATACATCTGGAAAAATGCATTTTATTCTGATCATGTTTAAATATTCCATCAATAAATTAAATGGTCCTTAAGATAATGCTTCAAATTGTTAACATTTATGTTCATGTGCTTGTTTGTAGGCTATATTGTCATGTATAAATCCAGGACTTCCTGCTGCTTTGGTGAAATGTTTGTACTTGCTAGTGTGCCTTCCAGCGCAAAAGGAGAACGTGGAACTAGAAGAGACCTTTCAGGAAACACTAACACAGGTTAATAACAACTAACTTCCCCCTTTAAGGCAGTGGCATTTATCTTTATTATCCATGATATTTTTTGTTTACTCTTGCCATTTTGCAGTATTGTGTAAGCTCTACAGTATTCTTTTATCCTGAATTTTGGGCAACCTACACTTCTCTTTTAGGTTCTCCTACAGCTCTGTAGGCTGCCAAGCAATGTAGAGAAACTGGTAGAAACTCAGGAACTGCAGTGCCTTATCATTGGCCTCACATCATTATGGGATCAGACCAGTGCCTCCTGGAGGCACCAGGCATCCCGCATCCTCAAAGTCGTCTCCGCTGTAGCAACAAGCAACACTGTCCCCAGCTTGCTAGGTGAGATAATGCAAAATTATTGGGGAAAAAGGAATATTTTTGTTTAGTTATCTAGTTGTTTTTTTTGCTTCTTAGTCACATTAAGCCCCATTCCACCATTAGGTATTATGTAAAAACAGGATGCATAGATGCAGATTTTATTAGGGAAAATTATTTGTGCAATAATGAGTTAACAATATCAAGAAGCATGGCAAACATCTCAGCAGAGTTATACTAAAAGTATGTGTCATATGATGCCTTAATGAGCACAGATAATTAACTCAGATATTCCAGTACACACGAGTTTACAATTTATTTTGAACATCAAGTCTTTCAGAATTTTCCAACATGGTATTTTGCTCCCCTGACTGTATACTTCTTCACTATGGAATCATCCGCTATCAGCCGATGATTCCATAGTGAAGAAAATGAGGGGGGGAATCAAGGATCCTGTTGAATAATATACTGTATCATGGGAAACAAAGAGTCTTAAAGAAATATGGTTGAAGCATTACTTATTTGTGAGACGACTTGACCTGGAAACATTTGTGTAGATGCAGTTATTACTTTGCTGACCAAAAACACTGTCTTTTTCTCATTAGGCAAGAATTGTGTACGGATTTGCATCCAGAATCTCTTACACATCAGTGGGGATGTCTCAGGATCACTGCTTGCTGAAGTGGCCGTGGCTGTGTTTAGTTTCATTAGAGATACCTATCACCTCAGTCCAGCCCTCTTCATTGAGTTTGACACAAACGACGGCTACAAGGCCCTTGAGAATATCCTGAAGCGGTGAGATTAAAGGTCATGGACAGAAAAAGAATTAAACAGAAGTTAGAGTTGATTAAACTCAATTAAAGGGAATATAGTGGATATCCTTATCTAAAGAAATTAAAACAACAAAAGGATTACATTCATGTCTAAGTCTTTTTCAAGGCAAGGGTAAGTGAACATCAGTTGAAATTAAGTGGAATTTCATTGGATACAACCACTTCAAATAGTAAAAAAATCATAGAAACTCGATTTGTTTAGTCTGAAATTTGGCACAGAGAAATCTTTCTCTTCTCGTCATTTAACTTATCTTTTTTCCTCCTATTATACAATTATAAGCTGTGAGGAGGGCCTGTCCTTGGATCAGTTTCAGCCTGTGGAGGAGTTACTGGCTCTCATTGGGTCTTTTACCCTTCTTGGAAAAACTGAGCTCAAAGTGGCTCTTTGTGTCACCAACCCCCAGCCTCCAGGCTTTAAGTTTGACCCTCCACTTACTAAAGGTAGGCCAAGTCTTCATAATGAGTTATGTATTATTCTCTGGACACCTGTCCCTAATTATTTTTTAATAGCAGATTGTACCTTGATGATAAACTCTGAAGCATCCCTTCCAAATACATACTCCAAACTATCTAATTAATATCACTTGCATGGGTCAGCAAAGACAGACTCAGTAAAGGGAATGTCCTCCCATAAGGACCACACAGGTCATCTCTCCTTTGCACTTTTACCCTCATATAACCCACCCAAACTACACTGCCCATTTCCCTTTATTTCCCACGCACCTTGACTCCCCGTACTGCTACCCCCGCTGCAGCGCACAGCACCCCTCAGGTTAACAGGAAGCTGAGGTGATTATGTCTGGGATGATGAAGTGGAGGCTCCCCTTCTAACTCTGTTAGGATGCCCCACATCCATTCACCACTGGCCTACAGCAACCAGTCATCTATCATGGATGCGCACACACCTTTATCCAACAGTCATAAACGGCGTCTATAATAAACACACACATCATCTGAGCGCACACGCACGCACACACACACACACACTCAACCCTTATCTATCACATCAAGGACTAGATTTGTTTCCAGCAGAGGGTCCAGGGACTGTTTTATGCTGACCTTATTTGGTTTTGATACAATTTTTTTTAAGCACGAAAATGATTCCTATTACTAACCAGCCTTTTATTTATTTACAGCAAAAATAAGTGTTTTGGCATCCAAATCTAGGGTCTTCTCTTAATATTTTGACAATGTAGTAAACAAACTCTATCAAGGTAGATTATGCTACTTTTGTTCTGCACTTATGTATGTAATACTGTTTGCTTTCAGTCTGTCTTTGCATGTATAACTCAGTAGTTTGAGATTCAGTATACATTTTGTTTATATATTTTTTTTTCTCTGATATTTGCTTTTTGACCATATCAGAGCAAAATTGGATAACTCAAGTTTTAAATTCAAAACGTCTTTTAGCTAAATTGACCTCAAACTGATATTGTTTTACTCTGCTGTATATCATAGAGCAGTACATGAATAGATTCTCTCACCGATCAGCTAGAACAAACTATTCGATATGAATTGCTCCAAAAGGCAAAACCCTTATTTGAAAAGTGTTCTAGTCCTTGGACACACATTAGTTCCCCTACCCTTGTCTCTAGGTTTAGCAGTGAAGAACCTGAGTGCCTTCCACCTGCTGCAGGCCTCCTTGATGCGTTCTGAGGATTCTCTAATGGGCAGCCAGCTTCTTCGAACCCTACAGACAATATGGGAGAGGGATCCAGCCAATTTCTTCCTCTTGGAGTGGACTGTTCAGTCAGTGGCCCAGCTGGCTACTTGTGTGTGGCGAAAACCAACTCCTGTCCAAAAGCTATTCTTTTCGCTTGTAGAGATGGTATAATTTCTAATCTTGATGGCAAAACCCATGTTGTCCTCAATGCAGCATGCATACATTGGCGGATTAAATACTGTTTTTACAGGTGGTGTTTAAGTTCAACTACATCCCCCATGAGACCTTGCGTGCACTGCTGAATGTATTGAAGCAGAGCTGGATGGGGACTCTGGCTGGTGGAGTAGTAGGGATAGAATTTGGATTGTTGGCTCTCAAGTCTTTTCACAAGTAAGCAGTGCAAGTTGTTAAATATATTTTTAGAATTGTTCGGGATGCTCCTCTTTATTTTTTTTTATCCAAAATTTAGCTTCTAGATCTAGTCAGAATCCCTTCTCCTCAGTAAAGCTAGTTTCAAAAGGAATAAGCAAAAACACAATTATCTTCAAATACAGAATCGTCAGGTTATTCCGATAATTTAAACAGATATGCAGTAAACAGTAAGTCAGGACTAAGCTGCACATTTTGGGTTATAACCAATACCATAGGTGGTAATTGACTGGGAAATGAGCTGCTTTTTTTCCAATTGTTTTCTTGATGTTGGTTGAATAAAATCTCCCTTGCTTTGTAGGATGACTATGCACAATGCAATGCTATCTGAGGTGCTGACTGACTTGGGTTTGCTGGAGGTGTTGCTTGGGCAACTCCGCAGGAGAGCTAAGATCTTGAGGAAGGCTGGAGTTGTTTCTTGCCCTAAAATAGGTACGAATAAGCATTTTAGTTTCCTCAACTTATGAAGTAATCACTGTTGCACAGTTACTAAGTGCAGACAAAGAGTGCTTGTGTGACATAACTTGTATCATTTGCAGCAAACTTACAATTGAGCAAAACATTTGGTCATGAATGAGTGCTTTAGCTTTCAAAGTGTGTTGTTGTGGACCTTCGTGTTATTTGGGCATGCATGTGTGGCTTAGTGGGAGAATATAAGCTGGAAAAGTGTCATTCATCCTAATTTTGTGCTCTGTAATTTGCATCTGATGTTCTTGTGCTCTTTAGATTCTCAGCAGCTGCCATGTGCGGAGGACAGTGAGAAACTGCTCACTACCTGCATGCTTCAGGTTGTCTCAACCCTTACTTTGCGTTCGATAAAAAACACAGGTACATGCAGTGATTCTTTTAATATCCAGTTACTTTTGTATAGTCCATAATCATTATATTTCTCTTTAATTTATCTTAAAGGAAAAGACTGCTGTTAGTCTTAATTTTTGCTCATGTATTTCAGTTTCGGTGCGAGACCTTGGTATGATTCCCTACATAAAGATCTTCTTGGATGTGGATCAGTATCGAAGTTCCACTTTGAGCATTTTGGAGCAGCTGGCTGAGATTAATCCTGAGGAATTCATGAGCATAGCCATTGGAGCCCTCTGCTCCTCTACACAGCAGGAGCTTGGGTTAAAGTGGGACCTTTTGCAGGTATTTTACATGGACACTTTCACAAACAACATTACTCACATGTCCAGTGATTTCAGTTGATCTGCAGTCTCTACATTAAGTCATAACAAATTGTAATGCACTTAAAACATAATAAGCTTGTGAATTTATTTTCTTAGCATGTGGGACTCTGATTCCATTAAAGACAAACGCAGATTGATTTGTTAAAATGCGTTTAGCTGTTAACCCTGGACCGATTTGATTAGGCCAGCAGCCTTGTGCTGTGGCACTCTGAAGATTACCACCTCTATCAGATCAGTGAATGGGACAGATCTGATTAAGCCTAACTTAGTTACACACCTACTGTATGTGTCCATTTTTATAGATGGCTGCAAGAAGAGCACTTACTTGCTGATTTTATGTGTACCCAATATGCGTGAGTGTGTACACGTGCCTGTTTGTGCACACATGCAGGATTTTGTCAGGGTGTGTGTGTGTGTGTGTGTGTGTGTGTGTGTTCTTTGTGCTAACATGGTTATAGCAGGTGGCAATCAGATTGGGTGCGACCTGGGTTGGCAAGTGTTGAGAGCCATTGTGATTACTCCAGTTTCAGTTAATCACATTTCCCCCTGCGTTCTGTCTCACACATTACCTACCTGATGGATTAGCTCTCTAAATTTGATAAAGCTAATGTGATTTTGTTCACCTCCAAAAACTGGTTACCAGAAATGATTTATGATTTATCTATATGTTTCATCTATTTTTCATGACACTGTTTTAATTGACTGGGGATATCTTTTAAAAACCAAGACTTCAGGCTTGGTGTCTATTAAAATACTTCATCTCATGTATTTTAATCAGAATCAACTTTGTCACATGTATTAAGCTTCAGTGCATTTAAGCTAACATGCTGACTGTCCAAATGATCTTGCTCCTGTCTTCTGTATTTCAGTCAGTGCTGAAGGTCCTGGAGAGCCCTAACAGTTGGGACGCCTTCAGGAAGGCAGGAGGCTTCACTGGACTTTTGTATCTGGTGATAGAGATGGAAGGAGCCCTGTCTGACCCTCCACAGGGAGAAGTGTGGAAGTCATTGGGCCATCAACCGCTGCTTGATCTCCTCCTTCTCACATTGCACATCTTGGCCATGGCCGTGCATCTTCACACAGTAAATGCACATCATTTTGAGACTGATGGCTTTTATGAAAGGCTGGCAGAGGCTCTACTCCAGCTGGGCTGCTTCCACACTGAAGGCTCTGGAAGAGAGAAGTGTGAAGAGAAATGCTCCTGTCCCAGCACTCAAGAAACCAACCAGACTCTTGGAAAGCGCTTCTACCAGTTTGTTGAGTTAGCTAAAGCCCATGTGTCTGCCGCCTCTCCCTCAATCACACCACAGCCCAATCTGCCTATGGCTCTTCGGACATGTATAAGGTTGCTCTCATTTTTTGACCAGTTTGCCACAGGTACATACTCTTTTCACCAGTTAAATTTGGAACGAGAGCCTGAGGATGAATATAATGATGATAAAGGAAGATTAAATGGATTAGCACGGCATGAAGGAGTGTATTCAGGATTCCCCTCCGGCCACTCAGGATCAGGCTCACAGTCCATGGTGGACAAACAAGGAAGTTCCAGAAACGCAACACACAAGAGTCCTACAATTCCCACAGAGTCTCAGTACAGGTGGATATTACTATCAGGTTTCCTACAATATGAATTAATACCTTCACATCTAAATTTTACAGATGAAAATGCTAATGAGGGTCTGTGATTTAAAAACTATTTGACTCATAATGTTCTTTATTTTCTGTATTTATTTTTGCCTGGTTTATAGTAGGTTCACTCCCAATCAGATTATTCTTCATCCGGGAGCAGTTCGAGTTATTATGACTCTCCTTCCTTCAGTATTTACTCCTGAGGACCCACAGGTATCTCTCTAGACTGAACATGTTACAATCCCTAATGTGCCATCTTTACATACTCAAAGAGGCCCTGGCGTGAGACAGATTTATTTTCCTCTTTCATAGCTCTCTGTGGAAGTCCAGTTCTCATTGGCACATCACATCCAGGAAATGGTCAAATCTGAGCAAAACCGCCAGATTATGTGTGAGGGTGGGCTGGTCTCCATCCTCCTCAATTACTGTCAGAGTATATTGCTGGCTCCAAACCACCCTTTACATCTACCTGTTACACGCATCTTGGAGAAGCTCTCCTCTCAGTCCATTACGCATTCAGACTTCAGGTCAGTTGTCAGAATCAGAATGCTTTATTAATCCAAGGGAAGGAAATTGCTTTATATGCTCATTAACTAAAGTTTATATTTATGCATTTCTTTATTGCATTTTTTTAACAATATTTTATATTTAACTTTTCCTCAGAAAATTCCTGTGTTTAGGGGACCCTCTCATGTGCTTGGCAGACAAAATGGACAAGCAAGTGCAGCCAGAATCAAATGGTACATGTGTGTTATCATTCAGTCTTTATATTTTCTTATTTTGTGTTTGAATTGATACATATTTGTTTTAATCCTCTTAAGGTATAATCTGGTTTTATCATCCATACAGCAGGTTACACAATAGATTTTGCTTTTGTTGTCTGAATCAGGTCAAAGTGTAGAGGTAAAGACACTGAAGCGCAGTTTCAGCTTGTTGCAGTCTACAGCCTCCATTGGCTCAGCAATCCCTGTCCACCAGATCATCAGTCTTGTGTCTATGACTTCACCAAGGACCTTCAGACCACATAGACTCTCTTCCTCACCTGCCTTTGTAGAGTTTGACATGAGTGAGAGTGGATATGGGTGAGTTTATGCATCACTAACCTTCTGTATGCAGATAAAATAGCCTAGACTGAATTAATTTTTGCAGCATCGCATTACTAAAAAACGTGGTAGGGAGTGCATACAGTAGTTAAGTGATTTTTTTTGTTTTTTTTTTTTAAAAGACTGTAAAGTATAATGTGATTAAGAATTTAATATAGAACGTATGTAAATATAGAATATATGTATCACCTGTTTAAAAATAATGTCTATCAAGCACTATACATAAATTGCCTGATAATGAGTTTGCTGATATCAGTGACTTTTGGGCTTTGAGGAAACAGGAACATTTTTAAAAAGTCCATTTGCTTATTTCTTGGGATGTCATGTTATGCTTTATAGCTGTCTTTTCCTGCCCTCACTGGCCACAGTGAAAGGCGTCACTGCTGATTCAATCTCAACAGGTGGAATTGGAGGAGGTAAGTCCAAATATTTAGTATTTATAGACTTGTGACTCTATCTGGAAAAACTGTTTAATCAATCCCTTCTCATATTTTAGACTGCCGAGGTTTTCCACCTACAGCTGGTCTCTCGTTTACCTGCTGGTTCCAGATCAACAGGTTCAGTTCAGCCTGTGATTCACACCCAATCCACCTACTGTCTGTGGTTCGCCACATGTCTCGGACTGAACAGCAGTATATCTGTTTGTCAATCTCCATCTCAGCCTATGACGGCTGTCTGGTCATTTCTACTGAGGAGGAGGCACTAACATATCTTGGTAAGAATGGAAAAAAGTTTGTTCAAAATTTTTTCTTGGTGAACTATGTGACATTTCGCTGGTGATAACTGAGCAGAATTTGTTTTACTTCTAGACTTGTCAGTTGTTTTTAAGTGGGATGGCACAATAGTTGGATCATCAGGTTGCTGTATAATACAGAGATTGACTTTCTCGATTTCTGTTCAACAGATATGATGGAGCCCGAACTTGGCAGTCCCACATCTTTGCCTACATCCCTGAGATTCCATTGCTCCAACATGTTGGTCCCTGGTCAATGGCACCATCTGGCTGTAGTCATGGCCAAAGACGTAAAGAAAAGCTGTGTGACCTCAGCCTACTTGAATGGCAAAGCAGTGGGTACAGGAAAGGTATGGTGGAAGGAGTGAGACTTGGTAACTGAATTGATTGTAGCTTTTAATGTAGCATTCATGTATCCTTGTATATATCCATCTTTTGTCAGATGAAGTATATTCAACCATTCCCTGGTCAGTATGTCTCCATGGACCCCTCAGCTGTGATTGACGTGTATGGACTGATAGGGACTCCAGCCATCTGGAAGGAGTATGCTGCCCTAGTGTGGCGAGTGGGTCCTTCTTACCTTTTTGAAGAGGCTTTGGGCCCTGAGGCTGTGGGTGTTGTATACACACAAGGCACTGCATACCTTGGGAACTTCCTAGCTCTTCAAAACACAAGTGAGTCAAACAATTGTGCAAGAATTTCACAAGTGAGCTCGTTCTTCACAATAATTAAATCATCCTGGAAATATGTTCTGATTCTGTGTGTTGTTGTGAGTTTAACTGTTACATAAAAATTTGAACTTTAACTTCAACTTATGAGTTGTGCAAAAAAATACATCAGTTAAACCTAATTACACATTTTACTTAATATATTTTGAAGTTTATCACGACACTTTATATGGATCATGTATGTCTTGTTTGGCCTCACTCTGGACTTGCTCTACTTCACCTGCCTATGTCTCATCTCTCTGCTTGTGTCTAGACCATGACACAGCCCGTGAATCTCTCCTTCTAAGACTAGTATCTGAGGAGAGGATCTCATTTGGCATTAATCCAGCAGTTTCAACATTAACTACTGTTGTGCAAATCAGAGAGGATTACAATGAAGTGGACTGCAGATTGATTGCTAAAGAGGTAAGGGTAAGGTGAGCCTCTGTGAAGCTATGTGTTTGTGGTTTTGATGCAGTGTAATGATCCTTGTGCATAATTGCAGATGGGGATAACATCTCGTGATCAGTCCACTCCTGTGTTCCTTGTTCGAAACATCAGCCAGCATCTGAGTGGTACAGCTCGCACCATAGGAGCTGCTCTGGTTGGGCGTTTTGGTAAAATGGATATTATTTTTGAAATGTGTTTTTTGCTTTAGTTTCCTCTTGCCGGCGCGCGCATGCACGCGCACACACACACACACACACACACACACACACACACACTTTTTAAGTCTTGGCCTTTTTCTTCTAGGTGTACGTACATTCATCCCTAGCACTGCATCTAATGGTTTTCTGTATGTCGGTGGGCCTGCCGTTGTCCTCAGTCTAGTTGCAATGGCACCAGATGATAGCTCTTTGTATGCAGCTGTTAAAATTCTTCTTTCTGTACTGGAGACCAACCCTGCCATGCACCAGGAAATGAACCGCATAAATGGATACAAGGTCTGACACATCTTTTTGTGCTGGAGTTAACACTAAATTATTTATAAATAGAAAGCAACATTCACTATCTGCACTTGTGATCTGTTCATATCTGATTGTTCTTGTAGCTCCTAGCTTTCCTGCTGAAAATGAAGAGCAGTCTGGTCAGCCATCGAACCTTTCAGCTGGTTCTGTATCTCACAAGTTCATTGGAACCAATCAGTGAATCTGGATTCCTACAGAACACACCTGCTTTTCAGGCTCTGCTGTGTGACCTGGATGTAAGCATCCAAATTTTAGCCCTGCATTGAACTGGAAAGCTAGCTGAAAGCTAAATGTTGAAATTTTGTTCATTGTTCTGTTTTCAGCTGTGGCAGAATACTCCAGACAACTTGGACCTTTCAGTTCTGAACTATTTTGCAGAAGTCCTGAAATCCTCAAGGTAATTTTAGCAGTTATCAACGTGTGACCCAACCACACAGTGTACATATGTAGTAGGTCTTATCTAATTTATTATTAACTCACATGATCGACAGGTACAATGTAACACAGAAGAGGCCCTTGTTCAGGATTGATGACAGACTTTATCAGCTGTTCTGTCAACATTTGCAACAGCTTGTCATCAATATCATGGAATTGTACGACAGAAATAGTCAAGGGAATGTTCAACAGAATCAGTCACAGAAGCTGAAGAGAAGACTAAATGTCTGAATGGATTGCTTTATTAGATTTTCTGTCTGTGGGAAAAGAACGGGATTGATATTAATGTTGTCTCCCTTTCCCTCCCTGTATCCTCAACAGTGACAGTGAGAATACAACAGTCATGCACACTGTGGGCCTGTTACCAAAGCTGCTGTTTGAGCTGGCGGGTCCTGCTGTGACTATTCAGAAGGTGCAAGTTATTTCCCGTGTCATTACATCTCTCCTTATGGCTCACTTCACCTCCATTAATATAAGAAGGTATAGTCAGGGAATGTACGGCCGACAACATCACTGTCAGATCAGTCACATTTTTGGGAGCTGATATCTTTTCTGAATTCCTTTTATTGATTAGACTTGGGCTCTTCCTGGTCTACACCCTTCCTCCTTCCAGCAACATAACTGAAAGCAGTGAGATACCTGATGATCTTTCACAGGATATGCCAGGTATACCATAAAACAGAGGACCACATCTCATACAAGCTTATGTTTGACACAAGTTATTACTTGTACTGACCCAGACCTGTCTCTTTTGTGCTGTAGGTCAGAGCTCTGGTCCAGCCAGCCTCATCTGGATCCGCAACCAGATGCTAATTGTGCTTTGTGAAATCCTCGAATCAAACAGCCTTCCTATCAAAGAGTGAGTCTGTTACTATTTAGCTAACCAAATTGCAGAATAAATCTTCTCATTTTATTTCACGTGCCATAATTTTTAACCTCGAGTTGATTATTATTTTTTTTTTTCCCTATTAGACAGAAAGTTGCATTTGATTCCTTGGGCAGTGATTGGTTCCTGCTCTTCCTTCAGCCCCACCTTCACCCTTCCACATTTAAACTGGGTCTCATCCTCCTCACACACTTTCTGTCAAGTCCATGCCAGCAGAGCACCTTCGGAGAGGGGGTATTGCCAGGAACACTCATTGAGGGCATGGAGGAACCCTTTGCTGTTATAGGTGCATAAAGTTGAAGGTTTTTTTTTTTTTTTTTTTGGTAAGGAAACACTAGAGGAAAAACTGACACTTTCCCTCTTTTACTAGAATCAAATTGTGCTTTAAAGTCATTTTAAAACACAGTTCTGATTAAAAAAGATAAAGGGAAGTTTAATTATATTTAAATACTACCGCAACAGTGCTACAGTTTGCACAGAGAGCTATACTTGCACCTAGTGATTTTTGTAATTTTTTCAGCAATCTGATTTTGATTTCGCACACCTTACTACGTCATTAAAACAAACTAATATCAATAATTTTTCGCATGCTACCAGACAATCTCCAAGCCCATTCTTGGTCTTATGAGTGCCTCAACACCATGTGTCCTGGCTTTGATGTTCTGCGGGGGTTGCTGATTAGACAGGCTCATCTACCTCAGGTGTATGAAGCTCTGGCTGCTGTGCTTCAGGGGAAGATGATCAGTCACAATGCAAAGAGAAAGGTGGGTATTGTTTATTAATTATGGTAATAAACCATATTATTCATTATCTTTGCTGTAATGCTTTAATGTTATATGTTGTAGGTGCATTTGGATGATATCCTACAGTCACTTATTGACAGCCAATCAGACACTCCTGCCCAGCCTCTCTGTGTTGAAGCTGCTGCAATAATGGTAGAATTAATCAAAGTTGTCACTCAGGTAAAAGTGAAAATGCTAATAAACTTAGATCTTCTAATTTTATTTTATTTTTTTGTCTCCAGAAACTAATCATGTAAAATATTTAATATTTTAACAGCCTTTTTCTCAGACCAAGTACGCATCAGGCATGGATGCATCATGGGATCTGCAGCTTCCAGCAAGCGTGATGCAGTTTCTTTGTCTCCTTCATAATCTCTGGCCAAGAGACCCCCTGTGGGCATCATCCACATTTCTTCATGCACTTGCCGCCATTGTGTTCCCTCTGGGCACTTTAGAGGTTTGTGTGTTTTAGTTTTGCAAAACTCTCAACAGTTTCCATTACTTTGGTCTTATATGTTGGTTTGCTCACTTCTTTCAGAGTGTCAGTGAGCCCAGTGCAATGAGTGAAGGAGAGGATATGATCAAGAATCATCCAACCAGGAAGCCAGTGCTTGACTTCATCCGTATTCTTCTAATGGACAGTCTTCTTAATGTGTCTGCCAATACCAATGCACATCCTCTTGTTCTGCTATTGGAGGTGAATTCACACATGGATACAAATAATTGTTTAATGTATCACAGTACAATATAAAAATGCATACAAGACACCCACATTACGAGCAGAAATGAAAATTTACTCTAACACTGTAAAACTCTCTTTTCTCCAGAAGGTGCCACTCTATACTCAGTTACTAAACACAGCAGAGCCGAGGTATTATCAATAAAATTATTCACCACTAGGAGGGTGAGAACACAAAGAGGGCAAGCACTGCAGATTTCAGTACACGTTTTCAGCTAGACAACCTTAACCTGCAAGTACACACATCATCAACATCTGCACTTGCGACAATATTAAAAAGGGACTTTTGCAACCTGTGTCATAAAAGAAGGGGAAATTGCATATCAGAATACCAATTTGTATGTTGTCTCGTCAGCTTCAATAATTTTTAACTAATAGGCTGCTTAAATGTTGCAGTTTTTCCCTGATGGTGCATCGCTTGAACAAAGACAGAGTTTTCAGACAGAGTTGCTGGAGCTGGTCATGAACATCATCCACATGCTCAGCAGTGAGGAAGACACCAGCACTCATCTCTGTCCACAAGGTAAAATTACAATTGCATGCTTTGCACAAATACTCAAACTCTGGGGAAAAAACAACATGCAAATTCCCTTCTTTTTTTTAATCTCAGACTCTAATAATCAGAAGCCTGAAGGACAGATGGCTACACTGATGGAGAATGTGGTACTTTTCAGTCAGACTTTGCTACAGAAACTGTACGTTGGAACTTTTTTGGGAGACTCTGAGGGCTTGCTCAACTTCCTTGCAGATCAGATTGTGGTGGTGAGACTAACACACAGAGACCCCTGCATGGAATAATAATCAAATGTCTCACTAAAAATGGACATCTTAAATTAATAAAACTTGCAAAGTTTGACAGCTTTTGTAATTGGTTTAATTGGCATTAAATTATGAAAGCAAAAAATCTGCCTGCAATGCACAATTGACTCGTATTTCATTTATTTTATTTTATTTTATTTTAACTGATGATAAATACACTGCTGTATACCTTTTTAGGCTCTGGAGAAAGGTCAAACTCAGAAAGAGAAGATTGTGTCTGATCTCTACTCATGCACCAATAAAGTCCTGCTTTATTTCTTGTCTCAACCACGACATTCCCGAGAAGAAAAAGAAGCAGTCATCAGGGCATTGCAGACTTTCATGGAACGTTGGGATGTTGTAATGGCAACTTACAATGCAAATGCAAACTTTGTTACTTGTCTTCTCCACTGTTTGTTATTGATACGTTCTGACAGGTAAGAGGAAAAACAACAAAACACATGCGCAGGTGAAGTCTGTATTTCACTGGTAATTAACACCATTATACTCTTTGTAGCTACCCTGAAGGTTTTGGGTATGTGGCACAAAAACACAGGAAAGATTCATCCTGCCTGTTGGGTACTAAAACCAGACAATCCAGATGCCTCCGCAATGGAGCAGATATTTTGACAGGTATGAGGCAAAACATGTGAATTTTCCTTTACTTTAATCATTTTTGCCTCATGGTCTGTCAGTTTTAAAAGTCTACCGAAGTATACTGGTTTACTAGATAGTTTAGAACATTTGGTGTGTGTGTGTGTGTGTGTGTGTTTTCTAGATGAGAGACAACTAGTGTCCTTAGTGGAAGCCTGCTGGTCAAAGGTCATAGCAGAGAGGCAACACATGCTTGAAGAAACCTATAAGGTTGAGATCTCAGCAAGCCACAAAGTGCGGACAGAGCCTGTTAGCATGACTGACATCAGTCCTCTTTGGGAGGAGATGGCATGCAAAGCCTGGCTTCTACATACAGGTTAGCTACCACTGTGGAATAAGATTGCTGACTCTTAGTGCCATTATACTAAAATTTAAATTTGGGTATTTTTCAGAGTATCAGAAGAAGAAGGTGGCCAACAGTACTCAGAAGAAGTTTGACATAAGCAGTGCTCTTCGCTCAGCTTTGGGCAAACCAGTTCCAGAGTCAGTAAATGTAGAGGTAAATATGCACTTGCATACAGTTCTTCTCCACAAAGCAGTGCAGCTGTGTATGCTTCTGACTCTTCTCTATGAGGAGTCTGAGGTTTTTACCTTTCCCAGGTACTGCTGTCCAAACACTCTTCCCAAAGTCACCACTATCCTTGTGCTGTGGGCCTTCCAGCCCTCTGGGGGTGTTTGATTATTTCTTTAAATAGATTTGGATTATCACAGCTGATTGCCCCTGAGTGGGCATTGTAATTGATATCTGTTAGGCCAATCCATGGGAACACTCACTACAACACACTGTTTGCAGCTGAAGGTTAAAGACGCGTTTATTGTTGTTTTTCCCCCCGAAAAACACGTGGCCCACATCATTAGTTCCCCCACAACGCTTAAGACGTTGAGCCATCTGGAGCAGGGAGCAGGGACATATTACTCAGGCACACAGGCATGAAATTACCGCGTCTGTGTGTCTGTCTCACACCCTTAAAGTGTGTGTGTTCTTGTGCACGTCTCTTGCCCACAGAAATCGGGTTGGCAATTATAGTGGTACCAATCTGATGAAAACATTATTCATTTGATGTTATTCTTTATCATATCAGTCTTTGACAGGCTATCAGAGAGGGTGATGAATTGTTTTTCCATCTGAGATGCAGGGAAGAAGAGGGAGGAGTATTTATTTATTTTTTTCTTCCATTTTGAAGTGTGTTTCAGCACTTCGCTCCAAATAGGTTGCTGCGTGCAGTGAGCGCTCAAAAAGTGATATTCAAATCATCAGCTATGGTCAGCCAGTCAGCTCATTTTTTCATCCATCCTCATGAAGAAACAAGTGACTCATTAATTAATTTCTGGATCATCAACTTATGACCTTTATTTGGCAAGTCATGAGCTTATGGGGAGTCTCTTTTCAGACACTGGATCCATAGTTGCCTAGAGCACTGAGCATAGTTTCTCAGTCTCAGAAATCTACTTTTATTGAACAAAAAAAGAGTTTTAAAGCCCACTGTAGGTAATGAATGAGAATATAGAGACTGATAGGCAGACTGTGTCCTCAGTCAAGCTTCAGTGCAGTCCTTCCAGAGATTTATTTCATCAGCGAATGCAGTTTCCATAATCATATCTGTGTCCTCATATTAGAAAGATAATTAACAGCACTAATGATCACGTTAAGTTCATTACACATTCACTGCCAGCTCAGAATGAAGTTGACATTATGTTGCCTTATCATCAAAGGTGGCGTATTGTTGGGAAGTCATTAAAATGGAAATGAGTGTGATGTTCTGATGTTAATTGCAGAGGGAAGAGATGAGTTATGTATTTAATGCAGCATTTAAAAAGCCAATGAGGTTCCTATCTGCTAAATAGGGTAATTAATGCTATATATTACTTATGTTTGTCCAAATGAAGGAATGAAATTAGGAGATGATGACGCCGACTTGCTGTTTATCTGTCACAACACGGCTCTAGCTTGCAAACTTCATTATTACTCTCTTTTCTGTCTGTAATATTTCTATAATCTCTCCTCAAATTACTCCTTTATTTCTTTTTCTCTACTACTTCTCATTTGGATGGGCAGTCAGTCATTGAGAGAAACAGTTTTCTTTCTCTGTTGGGCTCGTCAAAGTTTGTCAACTTTTGTGCTTTTTTTTTTTTTTTTTTTTT
>VUQH01067451.1:21734-34445 GCA_015106775.1 Etroplus canarensis
GGGGGGGTTTTTTTTTTTTTTTTTCTTTTCTTCTCTTTTTCTTTTTTTTTTTTTTTTCTTTTTTTTTTTTTTTGTTTTTCTTTTTTTTTTTTTTTTTTTTTTTTTTTTTTTTTTTTTTTTTTTTTTTTAACACACTTGGGTTTTCTTTTGCATCTCTTGTAAGACAGAACTAGTTGGTTTCTTTTTATTCTACTTGAAATCAATTATTCCATTCATGGGTTTATAGTGCACAAAATAGAATTAGCATCTGTAAATAAGACTCGATATAAAGAGTTACTGCATTTTCATTCAGTCAATTAAACGGCTTTCCTGGGTCAGCTGTGAGGATGGACACATGTTGTTTCACTAGTCTCTCAGCGAGCACTGCTGTGATGATGGGCTTAATGAAGCCGTTAACAGTCAGAATATGATCCCGATGTGTCTGCTGAACATGAGCATCCTGCAGTGTCAACACAGCTCTGTTTTGGGGTTTTTTTTTCTAATTTTTCATTTTCTCTTTTAATCAGCACAAACTATAAAGGCATAGACACACACTTACCTTGCCCTTTACGGTGTTGTGGCTCAGTGATATTAATGTTTATGTTAATTAGATCACACCAACAAATGATTACATTTCCAGACAGGGTTATTGTAAGACTGTAGCCACTAGCTTATTTTGCCCAGTGAATGCAATTTAGAACAGATGTAATTGTATGAATGCAATGTAATTGCATGAGGAAACAACAATACTATTATGCATATAAAATTTATGTGAGCATGATGTGTGCTGTGTGTTTGTACAATATGAGCTAAGGGAAGAGCGATTGTGCTGCCCCTCTTTTCATTTGCAAGCATCAGGCTACTCTTGTTTCTTCATAGGAGTTTTTGTCCAGCATGGAGTCACATCGACAGAGAGGCTACAACATGTTGGAAAAAATGAGGGCAAACCATTTACAGGTATGACTGAAATTTTAACATGAATACACTGCAATGCATTTTGTTAAAAATGGGACCTCTAATAATGTTTGCCTCTGTCTTATCTTTTCCCTCTATTCTGCTCTGTTTCCCAGTTGCGTGCCTGTGAGTGGGAGCGTTTGAGCTCCAGGTGGCTGCATTTAGAAGCTGAGCTTCTGAGGGAAAGAGCCATTTTCGGCCCTGGCCCGGGGGTGCTGCTGAGCCAAAATTGGGTGCAAGACACTGCTGAAGGACCCAATCGGACAAGATCACGCATCCGCAGGAAGAGTCTGAGACAATCCAAACGGGTAAAACATTTCTGTGAAGCATATTTGATGTTCAACAATACACAATCTAACCTGTAACAGTTTCATATGTTTTTACAACAGGTGCTAGGAATGCTAGATTTAAGTCCTGGTATGTCTGAAACCAATAAAAACAGAACAGAAAGTGACTCAGGTAAAGAAAGTTGCTGCTTGTTTTTTGTTTTTAATTTATGTCAGAATGTGGGATGCTCAGTAGAAAAATGTATTTGCTTCGAAACAGAACCTAAAATCTTGTGTGAAGTCAGTCCCGACGATGACGAGGATGGAAGACATTTATGTGATCGACTGACTTTCTTCCCTGTTCTGAATGAGACACCTGCTGTCACAGATGACCTACCTGACCCCTTAACCCCTGCACCCTGCTCCCTCACCCAAGACTGCCCAGACATGCGTGTAATCTTGCAGGAGCTGCACCCCGGGGAGGAGGTATAGTGGCACAGGACAGTGTGTTGGTATGCCGGTCTGAAAATATGAGCCTAAAAACAAACACAACTCCTTCCCACCCTACTAATATTCACAATCATAATTATCAGATGTAGACTAAGGGATTCCAATTGCCCAGTGCTGCTATCAGAATTTCATCTTTCCTCATTAGTATAATGTTTTAATGCCGAGGCCCAGCACAGCTCTTCTCATTCTTACAGTGAGTTAGAAACCAGTGCACATGTTGACAGGGACTCTCATCGCTCCGGCAACCAGCCGCGGCTTTTAATGTTTCTGACAGAAGTATTAATAAAAACAGTAGGAGGTGATGCAAGCTGTCTTACATCCGCTTAGTAAGTGTGTGATGTGTACAAGTGTGTCCTGTTGTCTTGCAGCAGTTCAGTGCATGAGTCCTGCTGAGCTTCCTGTCAAATGAACACAGTCATTAGCTCTGAAAAATGCACACACATGCACGGACTTAACACACACACATGCAGTAACACACAAAGGGAGACCCACTCATAATTAGCTTGCCAGCGCCAATAGTGTGATTATGACAATAATGTGTGTGGGGAGAAATCAATGGTCTGACATTAGGCTCTTAGTCAATAAAAGTCCTCCTTTTCTCTCCTTCTTCCCATCATCAGCTAAATCGCTCTCAGACTGATAACTCATATCTGTCCAGCGCACAGTAAGGAGATAAGGAAACAAGTTTATTGTTATGTATTTAATCTTTGATAACAATAAATTCAACTAGTTTTTTTCTGAAATATAGTCATTGTTAGGGACAGCAGGCCAGATGCCAATTTGTATTCACTGATGGAAACTGCTCCACAATCTGACCATGATATAACGGTGCAAAATTTCTGTACCGTTTAGAGAGACTCACTCACCTTGACGCTTCTTAAACACTTTAACATAAGTGATATTATTTGTCTTAGTAAATCTGTCTGTGTACATTCAGACAAGAGGTTCTGATCACTTATCAGGTTTTCTATTGTGTTTGTGGCAGTGATTAATTCTCCTAATAATGGCCAGGCAGGGCCGCCTTCTCCTCCGAGTGTGTGACTCCGTGTCTGGGGGTAAGGAGTGTGATTTGATTAGTATAAATTGTGAGGAGCCTGAGGGTACGTTGGGGCCCCATATGGTTTTTGGGTACTATGTCTCAGAGGGCCTGCAGAGGGGCCAGCACAGGGAGACAACCAGGTGCATGCACTCGTCATGAAATGAGGGGAGACAATAGAATTATCTACGCATTATCACAATGCAGTTAGCATTACCTACAACCAGCACTGAAAGCAGCATGTGGGTTCACTTTGGCATTGGACAGGCTGAAAAGGGGGGCTGAGCGTTCTACTTCCCATCAATCAGCTCAGATAATGAAGTGTTCAACTGTGTCTTTTTAATAATGATTAAAATATGTGATTAAAATGATCAATCAAGTAAAGCCCGAAGTGCCTTTGTTGCTGCCATGTCATGTCCTGAGAGAGAAAGATGCTGATGTGTATTGTGCCTCTCACGTGGGACCTAATGTGTGTGTCTCTCTCTCTCTCTCTCTCTCTCTCTCTCTCTCTCTCTCTCTCTCTCTCTCTCTCTCTCTCTCTCTCTCTCTCTCCACTCAATCTAATTCAGTTTAAAAGGGGTGTACTGTTATGAAAGTCAGAACCAATAAGTTGTCAAGAACATTACACAACAACCGTAATATGAACATTATTGCAACAACTCTCTCTCTCACTTTAGGTAAGAGCTAAGATGTGTGTCATGATTGTGAGTGGCCTCAGCATCACAGAGGGTTTGCTGATGTTTGGGAAGGAGAGCCTACTGTTGTGTGAGGGGTTCACCCTTAGCCCTAATGGTGATGTTTGTTGCAGAAAGCACCACCCCAGCAGGTACGACTGTAAGTTTTACATTTCTGCAAACCATGGCTGTTAACTTGAAATGGTCATTCATCACCTGATGTCTCTTTCTGCCAGTGTCAGAGATTCCTTTATTTCTACCATGCTAAGTAAAGAGCTGCCATCAGCCAGTTGCAGATGCTGGCTGTATGAGGATATCAAGGAGGCTCACTTCATGCGTTTCCTTTTAGAGGTCAGACATTCATATGATCCCACATGTTTTGACGTTCTATTGTCTACAGATAATTTATTTGTAATATAGCTGCTGTATATTTGGTGTTAAAGTCTGTCTCTGAGCACATGGATATCAGGTTTTGCGGTGCATTTTACTTGCCCTTCCTCATTAGTTGATTATGCATGAGGATAAGGGAATCAGTCAGGGTGCATATTAAACCCAGGTTTCAAATGGATGTGATGGATTAAAAAATCTACTGAAAACAAATGTCACTGCATCTGCATTCTCTGTAACTATAAGGACAATGCTATTGAGATCTTCTTGAAAAATGGACAATCAGCCTTTCTGGTATTCCTGAATAAAGACCACGTCTCTGCTTATAAAAGGTACCATATTTATAAATACTTCAAAAAATTAAAGTTATTTTCAGTATCCTGATTCTGATCCTCATTCCCTTCCCTCTTTCTCCCTGCAGGTTAAGTACATTAGTGCCAGCTTTAAAAGGCAGAGGAGTTGCTGAGGTCATTTCTAATGCAAGGTAAGAATGAGTTTGTTACAATAACCCAAAAGCAATATTTCAAGAAATCACCATTTTTATTGTATCATTTGAAATATTAAAGGCATTCAACAGTTGTAAAATTGTACCATACTATCGCAACATAGCTTGATATTATACGTGTGTGTGTGTGTGTGTGTGTGTGTGTGTTTATATAGTATTAAATGCTGTGCAATTCCCTTATGATTATATTCTTTCCTGTTTTGTATTTTGGTAAGATGACCTCAGGAGAGTTTTTAATCATTTGACTTGTATGTTTTCCAACTTTTCTCTTATTCTCCAAAAATCCTGATTAACTCTAGCCACTGAGTTTGGTGCCACCAGTCCAGAAAAATTAATTTTCTTTTTCTCCTCAAACATGTCACCATCTCCTTCTCTTCCTCCTCTGTTTTCCACTCCTTTCATAAGCTTTTCCCTCTGTGTTATACACTTGAGGCATGTTTTACACAAACTGCTCTCATGGACCAGATACACATCTTCCTCTTGCTTTGACTTTTTCTTTAGAACCTTCTCACTTTCCTTTTGATTGTACCATAGAGGATTTCGTTTCATATTCACCTTGGTGAGGTTATGCAGGAATTTCACAAACTCTGGTAGTTTTTTGAATAGATTATCAAACAGGCCTAACTCTTGAAGATTTTGTAAGGCCACCAAAGTGGGAGGGAGGGCATCAAGCTGATTCATTCCAAGATTGAGACTCCTCAGGTTGGTGAGGGAACCCAGTGTGGATGGTAAACCTGAAGAGGTTAAGCAGTTGTTAGAGAGGTTGAGGTGGGTAAGCCCCATCATGTTGCCAAGCGACTCGGGCACAGACTCCAGCTTGTTACTGTGTAGATCCAGCTTTCTGAGTGACAAATCCCCAATGTTATCTGGGAGTTTCTGTATCAGGTTGCGGCTTAAGTCCAACTCATCCACGTGGGTTAGTTGGAAGAGGCACTTTGGGAATATGGTTATGCGCATGTTGCTAAGGTTGAGTCTGTGCCGTCCATCTGGGGTCATACGCATTGCCTTTTTTGCAGTCTTGAGTGTCACCTTTGTCCCTTTGGCACTCATTCTTTTGGCCATGGTACTGCAACACACAGAATTACTGAACAGTTCAGTTTAAAGTTTAAGCTGAGCCTCCCTTTTGGGAGTGTTTTGCCAAGGGGCCAGTTTACAGTAATTTATCTAATCTACACCAACACACAGTTCTATAGCAAATAAATGTGTTGTATGTTTGTGTAAAAGTGTGTGTGTGTGGTTCTGATGTGATTTATTCAAATACACAGGCTTATGTATGGCCTTGGGCGGCGAGAAAAGCATGCTCTCTGAGGAATGAAAGCTTGAGCAATGTGTGTGTCTCCATGAGTGTGCGTGTATCGCAGTATTGTGACTGCACTAGTGCGTGTGTGCTCACCCAGTGTTGCCCATGGGGGTATTTAAGAGCATGACTCTCTAATTAAGGCTAATGCTGGGGAACAATAGGAGAGAGGCGACACTGGGTAATACAGCAAAAACAAATGAGTGCTGATGCTCCCTCAACATTCAGTGGATTGGGTTGTTTGGCTCTTTTCAAGCAAGAAAAGTGTGTGTGTGTGTGTGTGTGTGTGTGTGAGACGCATTCACATGCAAGTGTGTTGACGGACGTGGATGTACTGTACTACAGTATGTGTGTAAACAGAGAATCAAATCAGGACTTTGATAAATGATAGTTGGAGAGTGTTGGGAGTGTAATGAGGGCTTTGCTCTTCTCCCCTCCCTGTCTAAAAGAGCAAGGTGTGTGTCTGTTTGTGTCTGTGTTACACCCCAAGGCCCTCTCTCGCCTCATTCATCATCCTCAGGATGAGAGAGGTTATCCACTGGTGCTTGTTCCTATTATACCTCCTATAGAAAACTATTGCATGAAATTATTGCCTGCAATTAGATAACATGCACTGAGCCAAATGCAATGATTGATTTAGTGTAGTTTTACAAAATATTTGGTCAGGAGTTATTGGTGTTGGAAATGGATACACTCTTAGAAGCCCTTGATCCTTTGAACCCATTTGCCACATGCATCCTTACTTCATATTCAGTTGCTATCTGTACTGTACTTTGATTAGGATTTTATTCACATTTTCTTTTTTATTTGGGTGCAATTCCCTTTAATTGTACATCCAAACAAAAGAAAAAATGGACAGCAAGAAGCAACTAAACCTTCTAATACTACAAAAATGCATAATGCTGAATCTTATGTCAGGTATTCTTTTTATGATGCATTAGTTAGATTATATAAAAACATGGATGTCATTTATGCAGCATACTGACACTAACATGCCATGTTAATCATATTTATACTTGTTTGGAATATTTTAAGTGCATAACTTGAACTGAAATACCCTATTTTCTATGTCAGTGTTTGACATTGTTCTCAAAATTCCTTTCTCTCATTTTCAGAAATGTTGATACTTTCCTGTAGTAATTTGTTTCAGATGTGTAAACGTGTGCATGATTTCCTCAATTTCAACTCTTAAATTTAGTCTGTCTCTCTTGAGTAGTTTCAGAATTCGGCTCTGTTTCACATTTACTGATACTTGCACACACGTGTCTAATGTAAGGGTAGACTAACACCGTATTATATGGTCATTGGTCAGCTATGGGTGCAACTGTTTTAGATGTTTATATACCATCAAAGAAAAATAATTATATTGTCAGTTTGATAAACTATTTCTTTAAGAAATCTTTCTTTTGATAGTGGTGTGGCACACGAACATTATTCATGCCGTTCAAAATATAATTATCACAATAGATGAAAACAGGTACTTACCATATTTTATCTCCCTTTTTTCAGGATTTATGTTAATCAGATGAGATTTCCTTTAGCTTCTGTAAACTGGTTGCTCATCTCAAAGCTTCTCACTCCTGGACAAAAAACAAACCCTTACTTTACAAACATGCAACACCTTCACAGCACATTTACAAGACAATTTGGTCCGCATGTGGAAGTTGTACAAATAAACCTTTTTTAATGTGATTGTAAAGTGAAAAGGAAGAGTGTTCCTGTATACTGTATCAACATTTGCCTTGCCTTCTTTCTCCAAACGGGGATAGTAAAGGTTCTTCTTGTTTTATAACGTTACTTAGCAACTGGGCTGCTTGGCGCCTGGACTTTATTGCCCTGTTACTAGTCCACAGAGAGACGGGAGATTTCAGGAGCAGTTGATCACTTTCCTTATTTAGATTAAGCACATGTTGAAGAGTAGAATACCGAATAAAATGTTTAGCCACACTTTTGTGTAGTGCTAGAGTTTTGAGTCAATCGCACATTATGATAATTGGAAATGAGGCATTTTGATCAAACTTGTTTAGTTTCTAAAAGGTCAACTTTTATAGTGGCAGGTCTTTTTGAGTATAATTGAGAAATGGGGGATGGGGAAGCTGTGGCTCAGGAGTTAGAGCAGGTCGTCTTCTGATCAGAAGGTCAGTAGCTTGAGCCCCATCTCCCACATTCTATCTGCTAAAGTGTCCTTGGGCAAGATACTGAACCCCCAAATTGCTCTTGATTCATCCATTGGAGTGGGAGTGTGTGCATGATAAAAGTGCTTAAAGGCATAGAATAAAATGCTGTATGAATGTGTGTGTGACTGGGTAAATGAGATGTGTAGTAAAAAGCACCATAGAAGTACAAGTTCATTCTCAAATATATCTACTAAACATTAGTAACAGCCTGATTTTGGTTTGCCTGCGAATAAGCTGACATTTATAGATGTCAGTAGCTGATGTTTATGCCGTGCCTGTTAAGGGCCCAGAATTTCTCAAAAGATCACCAACAACTGTCTAAGTTGGATACCAACTAGTGTTTGACATTCCTATAAAAGTTACGGGACAAAATGACGCCTTTTCCTTTTTTGCAGTAATCTTTAACTTCTCTTGTCAGAAACAGTGCCACATGTCAAAACACACTATTGAAATCATCAGTCAGAATTGAACATTTTTCCTCCTTTTAAACATTTCAGTTTGCTGAAATAGCTCTACTGAAAGAACTTTTAATTATTCTGTGTTTCCTCACCATGTGCTACATCCTCTCCATACCTACTCACCATTCATGCTAAACACCGTAGCTCACACCGGCCTCATAACTGCTCCTGCAGCTTTGTACACACGTCGTCTGTTTCCTGAGTTCAAATGCTCTCCTTTACTATGCTGCAACTCTGCTGTGTTATAGTCCAGTTCTGGTTGCTAGGCAACAAAGCAAATAGCAAAACTTTGTGTCTGTAGGCACTCCTCAGTGATCAGCCTCTGTTCCTAATTCAGGTAATTTGCTTTTATTGTGCTTCAGGAAAACTCCCGTGGTTGAAAAGACGGCCCTTTTTAAATGGCAGGTAATGTATTACAAAGTTTCTCCATTTCATTTTTGCTAAGGAGTCTGTGCTCACAGATTTAGTCTCCTTTTGACATCAGAAGGTAAATGATGGCAAAAATGTTGAATAAGTACGCTATATGGACAAAAGTATTGAGCCTCTCAATCATCAAATTCAGGTGTTTCATTCATTCCCATTCCCACAGGTGTATAAATTCAAGCACCTACCCATGCAGTCTGCCTTTACAAACATTTCTATAAGAATGGGTCATTCTTAAGATCTCACTGAATTTGAGTGTGGTACTGTAATTGGATGCTAAATTGCAACAAGTCAGTTTATGAAATTTCTTGCCTGCTATATCAACTGTAAGTGATATTTTTGCAAAGTGAAAGCACCTAAAGTGGCAGACCATGTGACAGTGGTGTGACATGTGATGTTACAGAGCAAGGTCATGTTATAAAAGCAGTATTCAACAGTTACATGTATGCAAAATAGTTGTACCTTGATGTCACCTTCAAAGGATGAAGGTACCTTGAAGTGCCTGTTGGGATGGGATACTAGTTGGTGATGGTAATGCACTATTTTGTTGTTTGCCAACCGCTAATTAAGTTTACAAGAAGAAGGACGCCTTTAAGTTTAGGTTTCCTTGATGTCAGTGTGTGTGCTGTGTGTGTAGTGTAGAGATCGGTGCCTGTATGCTGTGAACGTTTTTGCCTCCTGTTGGAGTTATAATAAAGGAGTTAACGCTGCAACGGAGTTTTCATTTTTGAAGTTTCAAGTCTGCACAAGAAATTTACAATAGGTCACCTACTGCTATGGTGCATAGAAAATTGCCAAAGCTCTGCTGAGTTTCAAACCTTTTCTGGTGGTAATATTAACCAAAAAAAACCCAACAAAAAACTGCATGCCGGGAGCTTCATGGCATGCATGCACTGGATTCTGTGGCAGTCTTCTGGATCAGTCTGGTTTTAGGAAATGTCAGGCTAGCTTTACTTGCCCGACTGTATTGTCCCTGATGTAAAGCTTGGTGGAGGAGGGATAAATCTGAGTTTGTTTTTCTGGGGTTGGCCCAGGCCCCTTAGTTCCAGCGAAGGGAAATTTTAATGCTCTAGCTTACCAAGACATTTTGGACAATTGTATCCTTGCAACTTTTTGGAACCAGCATGACTGTCTCAGCACGACTGTGCCCCACAGCACAAAGCATGGTCCAGTAAATGCATGGTTGGATGAGTTTGGCGTGGAAGAGCTTGACTGGCCCACACAGAACCTTGTCCTACACCCCAGCAAAACACCTTTGAGATGAACTTGAATGGAGATGCAAGTTAGGCTCTCTTGTCCAACATCAATTCTTGACCTGACAAATGATCTTCTGGTTGAATGAGCGCAAAATCACAATGACGCACTCAAATCTTGTAGAAATTCTTCCCAGTGGAAGCTGTAATGGCTGCAAAGGCAGGACCAATTCAGTGTTGATGCCTATAGATTTAGAATGGGATGTCATAAAAGCACCTCGAGGTGTAATGTGTAGGTGGCCCAATACAGTTGTCTATATAGTAATGTAGTAATTCACTTCTAGGTATGCTTATACTATATGGCTGTGTTTTAAAGATGTTTTTTGCTTGTCTGGTCTCTAGAAAGGAGAGATAAGTAACTTTGAGTACTTGATGCAGCTCAACACAATTGCTGGGAGGACCTACAATGATTTGATGCAGTATCCAGTTTTCCCCTGGGTCCTTGCTGACTACCAGTCAGAGGTATTATCTCACACCTGACATCTTTGTCTTAAACACTTATGGTACCTTGAACAGTGGTCTACAGAATAATTTGCTCAAAATTATAAAATTCCAGTGTATCTTTTAAAATTGCATCTATTAAGATGGGGATCTTTTATTCCAGTAAAACAAACACATTGTGTCCATTTCTCCCTGCCTGTTGTGATTGCCACACATCAGCCGTCAGTAATTTCTGAGGCTGAAACAAACCCTTCCTCCTGCTGTGTAGCAGAGTTTAGTCAACTATCAGGTTATCATCAAGAAATATTTGATTCAGTCCACTGACATTAAGTCTAGCTAAACTGATGTTTATAGGGATGTTTATGGGGAAAAATGAGTAGGATGTTAGAGGTGTTAGGTGGTACACGTATGATTTATCTCTGTCCTTCACAGACGCTTGATTTTTCAAATCCTGCCACGTTCCGTGATTTGTCTAAGCCAATGGGAGCTCAAACAGAGAAAAGGAAACAGATGTTCATTGAGAGATATGAAGAAGTTGAGAGCAATAAGGGTGAAGGTATCCGTTGGGCTCAATTTTTATTCACCTGAACAATTGTTACTGTAATGTTTTATTTAGTCCACTGTTTGTATTTCTAAAATAGTTCACTCTGCAACAGACTTGACAGCACAATGCCACTATTGTACCCACTACTCCTCAGCCATCATTGTGGCCTCATTCCTTGTCAGGATGGAACCGTTTTCACACACCTTCCAGGCACTGCAAGTGAGTTCAATGACATAAAGAAATGTGTTTTTAAATAGGGAAGTAAGTCTTGAATTGTTACTGAAATGTCTGCAAAAAGTTGCTTCTTTAGACTAGAGAAGATGATAAATGACTCAGTGTGAACCTACTTGATGTGTGACTATTTGGCATAACTATTTGCCATTTGATGTAATTTTACATCACCACAAAAATTTAATGTTTGGGCATCAATGATACTTATAAGCTTAGAATTACAGCAATTAGAATAAGGTAAGTAAATGATGAAGCTGAATGCAGAGCCTAAAGTTGAACAAAGAAAATATTTAGCAGCTTGGAGAAGTTTGTGTTATTAGTGTTTTACTGAATTTGAGGATCACTATTAAAACTAAATACATGTAGAATTTGCTGTCACACATTAATATAGTAAATGGATAAAGCTACAGTGTGCATTACAACACTAAATAAGTTTAGTCTAAATTGTTCAGAAGTAACTGGGGGTGGAATTGTCTTCAAGATATTTTTGCTAACCCATGGCCCTTCTGCAAACCTTGCAGTCTGGATGCCTATCGACATAAATCATGTCATTTTTTTTTTTAAATATTCAAATGTAATCTTACTATTAATATGAAAATAATGAGCTATTTTCAGGTTTCCAGATCCTGTTTCAGTGCTGTTTTTGGTACGAAAAACAGATTATAGGGAGGTTTTAATATATATGCAAATAATTATACAAAGAATCTAAAAGAAGCCAATGGAAAATAGCCACAGATGTTACCAATTTACAATACAGCATCCAGTTGATTATAATAAAAAGGCATGCATATTTGATAGTCAGAATAAAACAATAAAGATGGTGAATTAGGAAGCCTTTTTGTCTTCTGAAGCACATAATGGGTGTGTAGTAATATCCATAACTGGATTTACATCTCTAACCTAGTTTACCAGCATATATGCCATTTTCATTCATTGAGGTAATTGTTTTACTCTAAATTACATTCACTCTCATGAGATTCCCATCATAGATTATGGAATTTTACAGAAAGATGAAAAGCTTCCTTCTAATAGCAGCAAATATTTCGTGCTTACATAATACAATAAAGAATATAAAATACGGTTCACAACACTGAATCAGGCAGACTGTTTTATTAATATGCCCACTGAAAAGTTTAGTTCTGTGACGTGCTGGGGATCTGACAGTGTTGTGTCTGCTCTCCTCGTAGGGAGGGTTTGATATCGCTGAGCGGATGTTTTACAGTATAAAGAAAGAATGGGAGTCTGCCTCCAGAGACAACATGGGGGATGTCAGAGAGTTGACCCCTGAGTTCTTCTACCTGCCGGACTTCCTGGTCAACTCCAACCAAATCCAGCTAGGTCAGCCTCAAAAATCTCTTGTATACCTAACTTGACCCATTTTTTGCTTTGGGGACTTCATAAGTTAAGGTCAGCATAAAGCTTTATAAGGAAGGTGGTAGAACATTTAAAGTGTTACATGTGTGTCACCATGGGTTCTCATGGATTATTGACTGAAAGTAGTTTTTTTTTTTTTTTTTTTTTTTTTTAATTTTTTTTTTATTTTTTCACCCATTTTTTTTTTTTTTACTACTAAAAA
>VUQH01067451.1:39340-50697 GCA_015106775.1 Etroplus canarensis
TGTGTCTATTGTGACTGACAATTTAAAAGTGTGTTCATTCATTCATTCATTCATTCATTCATTCATTCATTCATTCAAAAACTTACTGCAGAGCTGCCAAGAGGCCCAGTAGGTCAGATAGTGTGCCTGGAAAAAGAGGTCTTGGTCTTGGAGAAAAACAGGCTCCTCCTGTCACCTCAGCTAGGCTGCTTCTTCAGCTGGGGATTTCCTGACAACAGCTGTGCCTTTGGAAACTATGCCACAGAGAAGGTATTTATGTGGAGATATATCATATATGCATTTTAAATTTCTTACATTATTACCCAATTTTCAAGCAAATAATTATTGCCAGGAAGCAAATGCAAATTATGTACAGACCTGTTAAAGAATAATTGACAGTGTCTATAATTGAGAGAAAGTTAACTATCACATGCCTAAAGACATAACAGTTTTCATGATCTGCTAAGTACGCACACCACCCTGTTATGTGAGTGAACTGATTCATTCACAGATCTGTTATTCTAATTTGCAATACCTTTCTAGCCCATCCCTTTCTTTTTGCACTTCATGTCCATATTATCTCAGTAAAATGTGGTTTCTTTGGCTTAGTGCATTTACCTTGTTGTTCAAAATTATTTATGACCATTCAATTTTTTAATTCTGCTGTCACTATTTCTTAACTAGAGCTGCATCCTTCGAGTCAATGAAAGTGTATTAATCAGATTTTTTCAGACTGTGCCCTTCAAACTTCACACTTCACTTCAGTTTGTTCTATGAGGAAAAATATTAATTTAGTCTTTCTGCATTAAGCATGTCTGAGGGAGATAATCATATTTTCACAAAAGGAATGAAATGCATGTTTCTCACTTATAGATACTTTCACACAATATAATTATGAATAATTTATGCATGTTCACCTCTAGACCTTTGCAGTGTGTGAGAGTTTATGTGACTGGGGTGAGGTATTGTGCTCCGCTTGTCCCAACGTGACCACCATCATCACTGCAGGAACCAGCACTGTAGTTTGTGTTTGGGATGTGACAGTCACCAAGGACAAACTCGCTCACATAAAACTCAGACAGGTTGGTCTGCCTGTATTTGTATGCTCCCAAAATTTAACAGCACTGTCCACAATGTATTCACACACTAATGCTGACCTCACTGTTCTTCACAGCCGTTGTACGGTCACACAGATGCAGTGGTGTGCCTGGCTGTGTCTGAGGTGCACAGCATAATAGTGAGCGGCTCCCGTGACCTCACCTGTATCCTTTGGGATATGGAAGAGCTAAGTTACATCACTCAGTTAGCAGGACACACAACCAGCATATCTGCGCTGGATATCAATGAACTCACTGTAAGTCCACCGTGTCTCCTTTCCATTGCTCTGTCTAATCTCTCTCCTTTCCGTCTGTCCTTTTGAAATTTTTGTTGGCTTGTGCTTGTCATGTTCTTCTTCACTCAGTTCACAGCGTGAGGAAGGGAGGATTCTCACTGTTGACAGCATGAATATCCTGTTTGTGTGTGTTTTGCTTTTTTCTGCATTTCTCTCTGGCTGTGCACACACAAGCGTCAACACTGTCTGTTACTCTGTTCAAGGGGGAGATTGTGTCATGTGCAGGACCGCAACTCTACCTGTGGACCATGAAGGGCCAGCTGTTGACCTGCACTGACACTTCCTGCAGGCCTCAGGCAGACATCCTGTGTGTCAGTTTTACACAGCGACACGAGTGGGATGCCAGGAATGTTATTGTGACAGGCTGTTCAGATGGCATTATACGGGTACGTATTTTAAAAATGTATATTCAGGTAAATGGTGTCGTGATAGAGAATTTTTGTCTTTATGCGACAGATCAGTTGCAGAGTTTTTTTTAAATATTGGTTTTACTCAGTATGTTGCATACTACTAAACTATGGCAGTCATTACTTTGGTATTAGCCTCTCAGGTACCAGCTTGGATGTCCATCAAGGTATTAATAACCGTATATGGGTTGTGTGCAGTGTGTGACTGTTTTTGCTTAGGATTAATATAAGCATATGGTGCCTCTCTGCAATCAGAGCTGGAAACAGTAAATTGTGCTTCACTTGGGAGTGGGTGCCCTTGCCACATGCGCAGCACACACACTTATATGGTATCATTACTTTATTATTACATTGAGTGAGTGGGGTGTGTGTGCATGCTGGTGCATATGAGTGTATGTGAGTGTGTTTGTTATTATCTTGAATTATATCTGTGATTTTTGCTACTCGTTATGTGTCTCTCATACAGATATGGAGGACAGAGTACACCAGAACACAATTACCTGGCCCTCCAGAAGAGCCTGTGTCCCCAGGGCAAGACCAAACAGAGAGAGATGGTAATGTTACTGTCAGTACACTAGGATATGCATGCAGGTGTTGGCTTCATAACAAAATAGATAAGAGTGTCTGTTAGTAACAAAACTGTGAAATCAACTGAAAGAAAACTGCACAAAAAAGCCCCTTCATTGTTTAGAGTGTTTAAAAAAACATTGCTATCTAATTAGATAAATCCTTAAGTGTGAGATGATTATTTTTAACCGCTCATCTCAGAGCTAGACAGCATAGTTTCCAGATGAGAGCTTGTAATGTTCACCCTATCCCTCACTAGCATTAGGGCTAGCAGGAATTATATTGTTATAAAGTTATTAAACATAGAGGCAGTAAACACTGATGAGTAATTTTGCTGACGTGTGTGAGCGTGTATAATTTAGAAAGCAATAATACCCAGATCCAATTTGGCATACGTTGGTTACAGCCTCGCGTCACCTCATAGGAGTATTATGCTTTCCAATTACAATGAGACAAGTCTTTACGTAACAGTGAAGCATTGATATTTGAGGGATATTTTTCCCTCCCTTTTTACAGCCTGCTGACTGCAGTAGGACACTCTGCTAATGCACAGTGAATTTTTTTTGGGCCATTTGGGTTGGGGTTTCAGACGGGGTGAGCAACTGCTCTGTAATTCAGTAGTAAGTGGATGTTAATATATTCTCATGAATCCACAGTGAGCAGCTCAAGCCAGGTTAAAGACTGGGAGAGACAGCTGGTGTTACATCAAGAGCTGAACAGAAGTCAAACTGTGTCACAACGGCGCTACAAAAATAATCCAGCCATCACAGCTCTGGCCATGTCCAGGTACAGTAAAGAAAATCCACTCATCGGAAAGATGGTTTAGTTTGTTTATTACTGCACATTAAACTGTTTATTTCTCTGTTCAAATAAATAATATGCACTTTATTGTACACTAGACTGGATTGACACCAAGCTTCACCTGCATGTACTGCATTGTATTTGTATACGGCATGCTATATAACACAACACTGAATTTCCTTTGCTGTCTTCTGTGCAGGACTCATGCTACTCTGCTGGTAGGCGATGCTTGGGGTCAAGTTTTCAACTGGACCTGTGAGTGAAAATGATTAAGTACAACCACCATTTATTCTCTGAGAGAGACTCTGTTTGAAAATTCATTAGTATCTCAGGTCTGACAGCAGCTGAGCGGCAGAACTGCTTTTCGTTGGCTGTCTTGTTTGTGTATTCATGAAGAACAATGTTACAATATTTGATGCATTCAGGCAAAACAGGACTTCACCTATTACATGAATATTTAATTTTGTATTTTTCTGTGAAAATGCTGAATTAGATAAATCTAAATAAAATTGATAGAGATTTGCCTACATCTTTTGCTGTGAGTCATTTTTTTAAACTGAAATCTGTTTTGGATTTTATTTAATTTCATTGGAGTTAAAACCAGAAGAACACTGGCTAAACTTTTCCAGAGCTGGTGGATGAATTTGAATGAGGAAAACACTCACTGTCATTTAAACTGACCCTTACTGCTTTAGCAGAGCTTACTAGGGCCCACAGCAGAAGCCTGTCGTTAAAGTGAGCATTTTGAAACTGAACACGAGAGGAATTGTGTGAATGACGACCAGAAGAATGCACACTCAACCAACATTCCCCGAGAAATACAGCTTTTTAATTGAAACATTTCTGAGAAACTGCAAGTCAAGCATCTCCTATTGTAAAGAAAAAAAAGTCAGCATTTGATCCTATGAGGGCTGTAATACTTCGGTTTGTGGCACGAGCAATTCAGGATGTTTAGTGAGATATGAATAGTTTACTGGCCTTTGTTTGATATATTTTTTTTTATTTTTTTTTAAAATGTGCCTTTGGTTTTCTTTGTAAAATGGTATTTATGGGTTTATGACTGCTTTTTTTTTTTTTTTTTTTTTTTTTTTTTAAAAACACTTTCTTTTTTTTTTTTTTTTTTTTTTTTTTTTATATTTTTTTTTTTTTTGTTTTTTTGTGTTTTCCTTTTTTTTTTTTTTTTAAAAACACCATTACCCTCCATGATATTGCTGTGATCATGTTAAATATGTGTATTGTGGGTTTTATGGTGGTATCCCTTCTGCTTGACGTGGCTTTTTTTTTGTGTGTGGGTTTAAATTTACTCAAGGATATTCCTTTCAAGTTGCAAAACACTGGGTGAATGTGACGGGTTTCACAAGAGACGGTATAAAATTCAACCCTTTTTTAAATATTGATCTTAATCTTAAAAGTATAACAATACTCTTGCATCATTGCACATGCAATGTTAGATTGTCGATTGTAGAAGCTTGTTTGCTTTCTGTCTCCTGCTCGCTCTCTCATGCACATGTACCACTCCTCTCTATCATAAAGGAAGAGGGCTCTCTCTCTAACCTTTGTGTGTGTGGCTAATTGTACTAAGTGGAGTAGCTTAATAGAGTGGAAAATAGTTCTCATAATTTTCCCAGAGAGCTAGCAGTGACCTTCTCTAAAGACAACGGCTATTTCCATTCTCTCTACACCGCTGGTTTTATGATATGAAATGTCAAACCATTGGGTTCTTCAGAATAATTAAATCAAATAAATTATTGCACCTAGGCAGAACCATCTTGTAGCCTAACCCAATTATAATGCACTGTAAAGCTAATTATTAACCATGATTACAATTAGTCTAATTTGAATAAATGTAGTCATTAGCGGGTTCATCCTAGTCAGTGAATATGAACTGTGGGGGAGGATGGTCGGTCTCTCTCTCTCTCTCTCTCTCTCTCTCTCTCTCGATCTCTCCCACCCACCAAGAGAAGGGTGTAGATTTGCATCATTCTCTTCCTGTATCTTCATCCCATTTTTCACACACTGACCTTCACAAAACAGCCTACACCCTTGACCTTTTCTGTGCATTATGTCTGCTGCTTCCAAGATTTATATTTTCTGTTTATGCTTGTGCCTCAGTGAGTAGACTTTGCAATTAGAAGCAGGGGACTCTATGCTGTTTCTGTTCTTTCTGCTATTTTATTTGAAAACTGAAAAATATGCACTTTTATTTGGTGAGATAAATGCTGATTTCAATCATTCTGTTTGGCAGTCTGTTAGTTTAGTTTAAAATAAAAACTGGAAACTGCCAGTCTGCTTCTGTCTGGATGCTGACAAAATACTGCTGTTCACACAATTTCACTAATCATGTTTCATCTTATTTGTTTAATCCATACAAAAGCAAAAGTGACTTTTCACTAAATGCTTTTGAGGCCAACATTTCAGGAAGCTTGTGCTCTTATCAAGGGGCAACTAACCTCAAACTTTGTTCTTTACAATTTTATTTTGGTACAGATTAAGCAAGACACATCACATTAATTATTGCGCTAACTCGTGTCTGCTTGGTACAGCCTTTTATTTTGTTTATTTGATAAATACAGACTGAGTGGTTTCAGTCTTATGTAAATTGGACAAAGAATTTCTCAGTTTTGAACGGTTATAGAAAATGAATATTTAATTAGAATCTGTGCTGACAAATTGTGTTATCAAGAGTGAAAAAGGTTTACATATATGCTTGTAAGACCTGTTATGATATATGGTTTGGAGATGTAGTACTGAAAAAGAGAGGTGGCAGAGTTGAAGATGCAGCGATTTTTCGTTAGTACAGACCAAGATAGACAGGATTAGTTATGAGTACATCAGAGGGACAGCTCAGGTTGATCAATTTGGACACAAAGTCACCAAAGAGATGGTCTGGACATGTTGAGAGGAGGGATAGTGAATATATTGAACAAAGATGGAGCTGCCAATTGAAAGTTGGATATAGTGAATGAGAACATGAAGAGGGTTGGTGTGACAGAAAAGGATGCAAGGGATAGGGTGAGATGGAGACAGATGATCTGCTGTGGTGACCCCTAAAGAAGCAGCCAAAAGGAAGCCTGTGCCCTTTGTGTACAGGTTTTGTATGTTAGACTCTGAAGTAATTTGTAATATTGCTTTATTTTGTAAAACAGATTTTGCTCATGAATCAAGCAAATCATAGACAAATCTTACAAAGTGGAATCCCACCTGATTTAAAGAAAAACCGTGTTTATATAAATCAGAGACTACTCTCTTGGGCATCTCTTAATATGTATTAATATTGTAATCATAAATGCATTTAAAAGCTGACAGTTAAAGCGTCTTATGACACTGCAGTAAGAGAGCCTGGACAACTATTTCTTTCCACAAAGTCTCCTGAGTTAATAAAGGGCAGTTAACGGTAAGAGCATTCCATAAACATCTGGCTCGCAGGCCAGTGATGCCAACAAACAAAACACCAGTTATGAGACCCAAAAGCTGCTGAGCTGGAATGAACTGAGCATAGCAAACACAAAACCCCAATTTACCCACAGATGTGGCATATTTGCATCCAAAAAAACAATGCTAAATATCATACTAATAGTTCATAAATATAGTCCTAGGGCTGGCACACAGTTCAGTTTGGAGAGCCGGATCTCTGCAGGAGTTACCAAGCTTACATATTTACAGCTCTTTCTCTTGGAAGAGGATCTGAGCATACACAGTGTCTGGGCTGGAGGGTGTGGGGTCAGGGCAAGAAGAGGTTGGGGGCTCCTGCCTCGGTCTGACAAGCTCCAACTCTGCATATGTCAGGCTCTCTTGTTGTGGTACTCGAGGCTAGAGGAGAGAGGGATTACATTAAAGAAAGTTGAAGGAAATTAGCTGGCAGATATGGCTATAAAAAGTTATTGCACGTATGATGTACTGCAACATTTCAGATTTTACTACAGGAAAAACTTGCAGACAATTGCATGCTATCAGCATTAGTTTTTTGTCCACTTTCCATGATAAACATCTCTTCTGTGCTTCTTAGCAGCAGAAATTATGTGTTTACGTGGTTTGCAGGACCTCTTGGAACATTTAGTTTACCCAAAAAACATGTGGTACAACAGGAGTCTATCCAAAGTCCTCAGATCCTCCTAGTTCCACTAATCTAATCAGTATGTTCGTGCTAAAAAATGCCCATATCTCCAGAGCTTCATTTCAAAACAAAATCACAAGAACACCATTAGAAAAAATACTGATGATGCTTAGTTTGAGTAGTTTTCTTCTGTATGCACTTGTTTGACACTTTTATTGAAGATATAAAACCAATGAAGCACTCTAAATAAATAATTGTGTTTCAGAAGCAATAAAGCTAAATAGAATTATCAAGCTCATAACTGAATGAAGACATGGCAATAAACTGCTGTAGACAATCATGCAGTCATGAAACGAATTCCCTCTTGCATGTATCTCAATAACAGCTCTGCTCACGAAGAAAAAAAATTTCCTCAAAATATTAATGATTACATTCTAAATGTATTAAGTACTTATGTTTCATGAGTGACCTTTCTGGTTTTAGTGGACATAGGTTGTGTTCTTGAAGGAGGAGACTTACAGTGGCAGATCTTCTTGGCTGATTCTTCAACCTTCTGGGCTTTTGAGGTCTCTTTGCAGCAACGGGCACTGAAAAGAGAGACATCCTTAATTGACTCAAAATAGCAGCCAGGAGGAATGAACTTGCAAAAGTTAAATTGTGGTTGAAGTCAAAATTGTCCTTCACAAATACTTTGTATTAAACCTAATCAAAGTGTTCAGAATGGATATAGAAGCTTTATTCTGCTGTTTTCATTGTTTGTTAAATTTACTTCTTATACACTTTTTTTTTTTTAACCTGATCTGACTTTTTTGTACTAGCCTAATTTCTGCCTTTTTACTTGCTGGTAATTTATTTTTCTTTGCCAAATTTCTTCTCTTTGGGCTGGGGCCTCCCACAGCACCCTGTGACATGGATGCCTAAAGTATGTTTTGAATTAGTTAAAGCTCAAACATTTTTTGGAATTCAAGGAACATTAGTTTAGTTCCTGTATATTGTAATGATTTCTAACTTTGTGTTTGCATTTAATGTTTTTATGAAATACTATACAAGACTTAAAAGGTTTCATATAGCTCTCTGAATGGCACTTTACCTTTGGCTGGTATGTGCAGTAGAGGCTCTTCAGGTAGTTTAGGTGGTATTACTGTTACTGTCTGTCTCGTGTTTTTCCTTTGTGCCCTTGGAGAGGAACTGGAGGAACTACTGGTGCTTGTTACAGTCTCTCCTGAGCTGTAAGAAGTGGACGATGATATTTTAATTAGGTAGCAACTGTTGTAAAAAAATAAATAAATAAATAAATGAAAAATTAAAAATGTAGAAATAACACAATTTAAACACTTAAAATTTGTATCTTTAAATACAACTCTGATTCCAAAAAGATTGGAACACTGTATAAAATATAAATAAAAACACAATGCATTAATTTGAAAATCTCATAAACCAATATTTTATTCACAAAAGAACATAGAAAACATCAAATGTTCAAGGTGAGACATTTTACTATTTGAAAAATGCTAGTTCATTTTGAATTTGATTGCAGCAACATGTCTTAAATATTGGGGCAAGGGCAAAAAAGGCTGGGAAAGTAAGTGGGACTAAACAGCTGGAGGAACATTTTGCAACTAATTTGACCCTGAAAAAGCCTAGTAATGTGATTGAGTATAAAAAGAGCACCTTAAAAGGGCAGAATCTCTCAGAAATAAAGATGGGCAGAGGTTCAGCAGTCTGGAGAAACTGGGTCTGCAAATTGATGCAATTTCAGGATAGTGTTCCTCAATGTAAAATTGCAAAGACTTTGAATCATCTACAGTATCTACATCATCTACAGTATATAATGTCAAAAGATTCTGAGAATTTGAAGGCATCTCTATGCACAAGAGACACAGCTGAAAACAAACACTGCTCATGATCTTTGGACCCTTAGGCAGCACATCAGTATTCTGTCATGGAAATCACTGCATGGGCTCATTAACACTTTCAGAAATCATTGTCTTGAACACAGTTCACTATGCCATACACAACTGCAGGTTAAACTATCAAGCAAAGAAGAAGCCATATGTGAATATGATTTCTTCTCTGGGTCAAGCTCATTTAAAATGGACTGAGAAAAAAGTGGAAAACTGTTCTATGGTCAGACAAATTGAAATTTGTAAATTCTTTTTGGAAATCATGGACACTGCATCCTCTGGACTAAAGAGATGAGGGACCATCCAGCTTGTTATTAGGGCTCAGTTCAAAAGCCTGCATTTGTGATGGTATTGCATATCTGGAAAGGCACCTTCAAAGCCAAAAGGTAGATACAGGCTTTAGAGCAACATTTTCTTCCCACCATATGACTTGTTTTTCAGGTATAATTTAGCAAGACAATGCTGAACTGCATACTGCAGCTATTATCGTAGCATGGTTTTGTAGTAGAAGAGTCCAGGTGCTGGACTGGCCTGCCTGCAGCACAGTCCTTTCAATAATTAAAACAATAGCATATGATGCAACACTAAATATGATCTTGGTTTATTGGATTTGCAAATCATTGCGTTGTGTTATTTATATTTTATGCAGCATCCCAACCTTTTTGGAATTAGGATTCCAGAATGTTATTTTTGTGATCATCAATCACTGACTTTATCTGATCAAACCTTTGAAAATAATGCCCGTCTCAACTTTTTATAGCTCAGCTCAATGGGGTGAAAGTTCATCACATTTGAGTAGATGTGTAGAATACACAGAAAATGTATTTTCTCTCACTGACTTAAAAGTTAATCATTGATAAACATTTTGAATAAAGAACAAACTAGTACCTGCTTTCTGGACATTTGACCAGAAGGTAACTGGCTGTAGAAAAAGAGGCAGCAAAGTAAAACATTTGGACTTGACAGTTTGTATTAAATATAAAAGTAGAAATATGCAGTTAAAAATCAGTTACTGTAGGAAAACAAATGGTGTTACATTTGAGCCTGTGCCTTCTGTGGCAGTACTGGCAGATTAGGACGAGAGTGAAAAGGAAGATGGACAGCAGGCCCAGTGAGCAGATAATTACAGCACACAGGTAAACATCTAAACAGAATAGAATAAGGATAATTAAAGTAAGATGTGTAAATGGTAAAATGAGACAGAAGGAGTAGAACTGAAAACATTACCTGCAAATAAAAGCCACAGTCCCTCGCCGCTACCATCCTCAGGTGTAAAGTGCACTGCAGAAACAGATGTTACAAAATTTAATCAAAAATAATATGTAAAAGAAAACTGTCTAGGCTAAATATCTTTACAGATTGTTGATTTGTGAGGGCAATGGCCCAATACAACATACCCCATTGGTTTTCAGAAATATCCAAACCAAGGGAGATGAATATCCAAATAAAGGGAGAGTCTGCTGCAGTACAGCCAAACCCAAAACACACAGGCAGAGCTGTATTGCTGTTTTTGGACTGTATTTGGGGGTTCCCCAGTGCTCTGCATATCAATTTCCTTTTGCTGGCCACTATGCCTTCATGTTGTACTGTTATTTGTGCTTATTATCATGGAAAAAAGGGAGTTGTCACTGATTTTGTATAGGTCAGGGGTATTTAGGAAGAGGTTGAGGAGAATGAAGAGAGGCCACAAAAATTCTTACATAAATTACTTTGTCTTTGCTCACCATAATGGGAATTTAATGTCTCTTACACACAGATTGATTAATATTATAAGATGTTAACTCTAATTGACTTTTAGCCTGTTTCCAGATCACTAAACTACCTGCACAATTGTCAAACTTGTCTTTGCTGTTTTGTGGCAGTACCACATAATTAATGTGGAATGTAGTGGAAAAAACATAATGACAATGTTATGACCAAACATGATAAACTATTTAAAATGGCAAAACTGACTCAAAGGTATCAATCTGTTCAGTTAAAACAGTTTACAGAAATGCTGGAATGCTGTGTACAATGTAAATTAAAACATAATGTGATAGTTTTCAAATGATATTAACCCTATAGCCTATTCTCTTAAAAAACAGAATGTGGTTGACTTATTTCAGCAAAACAATGCCAAAGATCACGATGCTTTTATTTCAACGGTGTGGGGTACACTAGTTTAGTGGGTATCACACACATGAACTCTTTTATTGTGGAGGGGCACGGAGAGTGGTTGCCCGGTGGGGGGATTGTTCAATGTTCGCTGGCTC
>VUQH01067453.1:1899-15392 GCA_015106775.1 Etroplus canarensis
ATATATATATATATATATATATATATATATATATATATATATATATATATATATATATATATATAAAATCTGCAGTAACCTGTAACTCTTTGACAGTACTCTCTGAGATGAAGCAGAGTAAAAGTATACAAAAATATAAGCTAGAATAATCATCTAATTAGTTCCATATCCCAAAGAGGTCTATCACTCTGCAAAAAATTCAAAATTGTGCTTCAGTTAGTTTTTTGTGCAGTTGTGATGACATGAAGGATGTGGCGACAGTGGCAGCGTTTCGGGGATATACATAAGTGCTCTATGTCAGTGTGCAAAACTTAGGTCAGTGTGTTTTTGGATGATGACACGTTGCCTGTTATTTTGCCTTTGTACACCACCACAGTGGCTTTTAAATCAGATTTAAGTGCAGACTTTTAGCTTTAAGGGGTTTAACAAAAAGTATTGCACAGTTTAGGATTTCCAGATTTTTCTATACATAGTACCCTGTTTTCAGAGGGTTTACAAAAAGGCGCAGACCATTGGTTACACACCACAACAGGAAGCCGAGATTAGAGTTTGCCAGAAAACATGTAAAAGAGCTGTCCAGTTCTGGAAAAAAAAATCTTGGGACAGAATAAACCAAGATGAACTTGTACTAGAATGACTGGAAGAGAAATGTATGAAGGAAAAGAACAGCTTGTGATCTCAAGCATACCACATTATCTGATAAACATGGTGGAGTTATTGTTAAGACATGGACATGTATGGCTGCCAGTGGAACTGGGTCACTAGCATTCATTGATGATATGGCAAAGAAATGAGATATTTTTCAATGGCCAAGCCAGGCACCTGATTTCAACCCAACAGGGCATCTTTTCAGTTATTGAAGGCAGAGAGACCCACAAACAGGCAGCGACTGAAGGTGGTTACAGTAAAGGCCTGTCAGAGCATCTCAAAGGAGGAAACACAGCATTTGGTGCTGTACACGGGTTCTAAACTTCAGGAAGACATAGACTGCAAAGGATTTTCATCCACGTATTAAAAACAAGACTATTTAAAATTATGTCAATTTGACCCATTACTTTTGAGCCTCTGAAAATGGGAGATTATAAAAATAGCTTCAGTTTCTAAACAGTCAGTGTAGTTCTTTTTCTTTTGCTTCCCATTTCCATTTGATTGTTGCTATTGTTGTTGGCACATCCAGTAGTTTGGTCTTTTCTCTTATCATTTTGTTTAGGATCTTGTCCTTAGAGTTATGTTCAGCAATTTTGTTTCCATTGCCCTCTGTGTTTTCCTTAATCTGTCCATCATTCTCTTTGTTGATGCCAATGTTTGACATCCATATGTTAGGGTTGGTAATATACATTGATCGAAGACTTGTATTTTTAAGTGTAGAGGCACTTCTTTATCTAAAAATATCTCTCTCATTTTTCCAAAACTTGTCCATGCTGCTCTTATCCTGCACATGATTTCTTCATTTAATGTCTCTTTAGGAGTGATCATTTGTCCTAGGTATTTATAGCTTTTAACTTGTTCGATTTCTTCATTTTCAAGCATTAATTTTTTTCTTTGTTCTTGGTTTCTCCATGGTGGTGTACAGAGGCAAAAATATAAAAAAAGTTCCATTGTTGAAAAACTTATGAAGGTAAATGTTTGTTCCTTGTTACTGTGCATGACTTCAAGTGTCAAAATTCAAAAATAATTCTTTACTTTTTTCTCAGTGCGCCAGACTGATTACTCTACTGTGCAGTAAGAGTTAGACATTTGTCACATGATTAGACCATTTAAACATGAGTAAAAGTTTAATAAGAGCAATCTGTGACTGCATACCTCTGCCAAGGCTAAAATTACTCCACGCTATGCATGAAATCTCTGGATTTCTGGAAATATGTATATGCATTAGTTTGCAGTATTTTCTTGAAAGCATTAAGATAATATGTCCTAATTTTTCTTATTCATATTTCTTAAGAAATCCACACCCAAACTCTGTAAAAAAGTGTTTGTGCAAGTATTTGAGTAATCCGCCAAACCAACTAATTCGCAGACAAACTAGAACAATCACATAACTTCTTTGCTAGACGTGAAAAATTTTCTTTGTCAGCCCTTTATGTTATTTTTAAAGTATTTGGATTGGCTTAATTGAGAAGATGAGACAGAATTCTTCACTGAACTGAAAAGACTGTAGTGTCCTTAATGCTCATTGTGAAATAACATGCAAAATCATCACTGGTGTGTGTTTTCCTTCCTTCTTTGTGGCTTAAGCTATGAGAGACTGAGAATGCCACTAACCAGCCTGCACTTTACAGTGTGTGAGAGAAAAGTGATCAGAGTGATAGTGACTTCCACCATGATAAAACTGGGTCAATGTAACCCCCACCCCCTTCACCACAGGCAAGGCTGAAAAAGGAAAAAAGACGAGGATGTCATCACCAGACTCTATGCGTGGATATAAGCATGGGGACACTGGAGCGTGGTTTGCTTTCTCTATGGGTCGGTAACTGTGTTGTGGTGGGACTGAAGGCATCCCCAGATCATTTTGACGTGTCCCTTCCTCCCCTGTAGTCTGTGGTTTACAGTGTCACGTTATAATCTGCCTCCCTGTATTTTATCTCTACCCTCTTTTGTTTCTGTCAGCCAGTGTTGTCTTGAGTTATCTGTTCCTCCCAGTACCCATTTTAACTTCTTGGCCCCCCACTCCCAGAGAGATTTTTGAATCAAGCTTCAAGCTTCAGATGTGCAAGGACCTGGTTATTGCCATCATATAGCAGGAGGAAAACACAGAAAATTAGAGCCAGGAAAATGTCTGAGATGACTACATCCAAAACAAGAGATTAGTACTTAATGTTTTGCTGTGAGGTTCGATTTATTTTAATACCAACAGCTTAATTTCCATACCAAAATCTTAGTTGGTCTGACAGTGATTCATTTTTGAAGCATTAAAATATATGAATTTTCAAAAGCTCCGCTTAAAGGCATTCTACACACAAATACTGCTAATGAAAAGCTTTACGGGGTAGAATGACAACTGAATAGTTTTTAGGACTCGTGAAAAAACAAGGGACACAGCATTGCATCACATTAAAGAAAATGAGAGTCTGAAAACTGAAAACTATCATAGAGTTGATATATTATATGGACAAAAGTATTAGGCCACCTACATATTATAAATACAGGAGCTTTTATTACATCACATTCTAAACCCATAGGTATTACTATTGAGTTGGTCCCCCCTTTGCAGCCATAAAATCTTCCACTCTTCTGGGAAGGCTTTCTAGAAGATTTTGGAGTGTGTCTGTCCATTCATCCAGAAGAGCATTTGTGAGGTCAGACACTGATGTTGGATGAGAGGGCCTGACTCACAGTCTCCTTTTCTAGTTCATCCTAAAGTGTCAAGTGGCATTGAGGTCAGGGCTCTATGTCGGCCAGTCAAGTTCTTCCACACCAAAGTTATTCAACAATGTCTTCATGGAACTTGCTTTGTGCACTGGGGCACAGACATGCTAGAACAGAAAAGGACTTTACCTAAACTGCTCCCACAAAGTTGGAAGCATAGAATTGTCTCGGTAAGCTAAGTGTTAAGATTTTCTTTCACTGAAAGTAACGGGCTCAGGCCAGCCCCAGAAAAGCTACCCCATAGCATTATCCTTTCTCAGTCAAACCTTACAGTTGGCACAATGCAGTTAGGAAGGTAATGTTCTCCTGGCATTTTCCAAACCCAGACTCGTCCATCAGAATGCCAGATTGAGAAGCATAATTATTCACTCCACAGAACATGTTTCCACTGCATAGAGTCCAGTGGGGTCTACATGCTCTACATCAAGCCATCAAATGCTTGGCATTTTGCTTGTTGATGTTGCCATGCCCTGAAGCTCATGGCAAACTGTTTTTGGGCTGATGTTGCCAGAGGAGGTTTGGAACGCTGCTATTATCCCGCTCTGTAACTTTACGTGGTCTGCCACCTCATGGCTGAGTTGTCGTGGTTTCTAAATGCTTCTGCTTTGCAATAACACCACTAACTGTTGACCGTAGAACATCTAGGAGGCAAGAAGTTTCGCCACCTCACTGGCAACAGTAGCATCCTATTACAGTACCACAAGTATTACAGTGACAGGGTGCCTTACACCACTCCAGCCAACACTTAGCATTGTGCTTGGTAATGTAAGGCTTGCATGTAGCTGCTCAGCCATGAAAACCTATGCCATGGAGCTCCTGGCACACCGTTTTTGTGCTGATGTTAATGCCAGAGGAACTTTGGAACTCTGCATTTACTGAGTCAGCAGAGTGTCAGTGACTTTAACACACTGTGTACCTCAGCACACAGCGACTACACTCTTTACATGGTCTGCCACTAAAAGCTTCCACTTTGCAATAATAACACTTACATGTATATTTGATCATTAAATATCTAAGAGGGAAGAAATGTCTCCAACTGACTTGATGCAGGGATGGCATCCTATAACGTTACCATGCTCGAATTCAGTGAGCTTTTTGTGAACAACCCATTCTTTCTGCATGGTTAGGTGCTTGATTTTGCACACCTGTGAAATTGGGGCTGAATGAAACACATGAATTCAATGAATTCAATTAAAAGGTGATTAAGAGATTTGTCCTAATGCTTTTTCCCATATAGTCTATCATTTAACAAGCACATAGGCCCCATGATTCAGTGTTCAGTAATTGAAATCAATTACTCTTTTCATGATTTACCAGTTTTGCACTATACTTACAATTACAAGGAAAGCGGGTTGGGCATAGCTACATTCTCCACAGGCTAGGGTGTTAATCAGGGTAAACCCTTTTTAAGGCTGAAGTAAAGTCGTGAAAGTTAAAAATTTATTTTCTTTGCTTTGACAGCCAAAACTGTGCTTTGAGCTTAATACTAACATTGGCATGCTAACATCCTGCCAGCTGAGCGGCCCTGGCACCAGTACAACCATGTCCACTAGTGTGGCAAAAAGGAAATTAAAGCAGTCCATCAACCAAACAACTCACGGGCACGGTGAACATCACAGAGCCTGTGTACCAGTGGGTGGATTTCACCTTAACGACAATAATATTTCATCTTAATGTTTGAAAGCAGACCTAGTTTATAATGAATGTTCCAAAAGGTATAAAAAAAAAGTCTGAAGCTGTGAAGTAAATGCAGCAACCTGTTATTAAGAACATAAATCATAAAGGCAGTTTAATACTACAAAGGCACATCTGTGCATTTTTTATTTTTTAAAAAGCATTTTTATTATACCGAGTTAATCTTTTTCTGCTATGTCATGATGTGAAAACTTTCTCTCCAGCTGCGTTGTATTGTTGTGTATGTGGTGACCTTCTGTTTATACCATGGCCTGGACAAATGCTTGTCTTTAATTGGCTCAAAGGATGTGGTTAAATTTGTTGATACCAAAGACAGGGTGAATGGGCTAAATTGCTGCGGGCAGGAAGTGTTTCATCTCAGATAATCACAAAGTGCACAGTCTCACAGAGCCATTAGCTAACTGTGAGTCACTAGGTTGCTCTGCAGTGACAATGCAATGCAAAGACAGCAATGCAGAAAGGTTTTTTGTGTCCAATCAAACTAATTGACAAAGCATACACACAGGCAATTACATACTGTACATAGGCATGTATTTAAGCATATAAAGCAGAACAAGGCCCAATGTCCATCTGTTCTACAGTATGTCTAACTGCTTTTAACATGACTTGGCTTATTATTTCATGTTAATGCATCTAGTTGAGGACCTCTCTGAGGGATAAAGGTTGTTGAAGCTCATTTGATGTGGCTTTTGCAACTGAGCTTTTAAGAAGCCTCACTGCCATCGGGATTAGCTGGGATTATTTGCTGCTAACAGCAAACAGGTACACACTCTTGCACCTTCCGATTCTGAATTTCACAGATGAATGGCAAAAGCATTACTGGGGAGCAGTTTAAACCTGAATGTCAGATTCCTATAAATACAGATAAACGTTGAGTGTCTGGCCAGTGGCCCTGGTATAAGCAGACTGAGACTGTGAGATGCATGTTTAAATGGATTACTCACAAGTAATTACAATTGTGATATCCATTCACTTCCAACATGCACCTCAGTGGGTATTCTCTTTATAGATTTTCTCCTTGATTTGCAACAAGTGTGAAGAGAAATACTCTAAACTCTTAAAGGTCGAAGTTGAAACCATTGGTTGTTAGTTTTGTATTTACTCTTGGCATGCTTTGTCATGCAAAAGCCACCTTAAAGGTGACTTACAAAAATATACAAAACATAAAAATCTGCTGTTCTTGTGAAAAATGTTTCCATTATTGTGAAGGATTTAGAGTTCTACTTTAAATAATTCTACAAATGTGAGCTTGGAGTAATTTACTGACTATTTTCTTTCTGTCTCTTTCTCCCTCTTCATCGTACAGCTTTGCATAAACCCAGATGCCTCCCCTCCCTCTTGACGAGCGTATAGTGGTCATTCAGCGCCCTAAAAACTTAGCCCTATGTGAGGCTTCCCCACAAACTATCCCGCAGCACTCCTCTCAGATAACAGCCTCTTCTAATGGACAACTCACCCAACCTACTCATCTCAACCCTTCTCACTCCCATTTTTACTCACCCTCCTGTAAATCTCTGACTCTGGAATGCAAGCACAGGTCCTCCCGCGTGCAGAAACTCAAGGGCGACCAACCTGCCTTCCCAGTAGGTGCCAGACACATCCCTAGCCACTGCCACAGTAATGGGACAGTAACTCTCGGCCCGCGTCTACCCTCTCACACACATACTATTGATATCAGGGTGACAGTGGACAAAGGAGGACGAGGAGGAGGATTCAGCAACTCATTAGGGCGTACGGGAAGTATAAAAAGTGGCAGAGGGAGATGTGTCTCTTCAGGGTTGGATCAGGGACAGTGTGAGAGAAAAACTGGAATTACAGGGAGGCTGGGTGGAGTGAATTCACAGAGAATTCGTCAGCTGTCATCCTCCCCTGGCGGGGTCCTCCAATTTGTCCCCGCCCAGGCGCAGCAGCATAAGTTCAGGGGTGAACAAGAGAAGGAAAACACCAGTTTTCTCAACAGAGGTGACCAAGAATTCTTGTCTATAGGTCACAGAAAAAATTCCAAACTGGGAACGGTCCATCAAAGCCTAAAAAGTCACAGTCTGCCCTACCACCACAATTCTGTCCCTGTGCCCCATGCTGCCATCCTAAACTCCACCTATCCCCCCTCCCCTTCCTCCCAACCCACCTATGCCCCAGTCTCCCTTCAGCAACATAGTCAGCCTCACACACCTCGTACCAGGGATCATCACCCTCACATTCTTCATGGTCTGCCCCTCTCCCCCTGCTCCTCCCATGCCGGAGGGTTCCCCAGCCCTGACCATACCTGCACCATTGACTGCACACACCCATTCAGCTGTGGATGCTGGAGGTTGCTAAAATGCAGAGGCTGTAAGGGGCACTCAGCTGGCTTCCAAGGAGGTGGAGGAAGCACTTCCACCTCATTTTCCTGTGGTCACAATGTTGGAGCAGTAAAGAGGGGGGGTAAAGACATGGGTCTGAGAAATCTGGGTGGGTGTCTCTCCACCGCCTCCACCTCCAACACCTCGTCTTCTAACAGCACTGCTTCTGACTGCCGAGCGAGCCTGTTCAAACCCCTCCGCTGTGCCTCCTGCTCTGGTGAGGCCGGAAACTTTGAGAGTCCCGCTATCCTTCGCAAAAAACTGGTAGGAGGATGCCTTCCCTGCACCCCGCTATCCTCTTCTGCACCTCTGCGGGCGATACAGAGCTGCGTCACAGGTTGCAACCCCAAAGCTTCTCAGACTGGCAGTTCCACCTGCAGCTACTGCAGCAGCGACCCCATAGTGGTGACATACAACCCTCGCAGAGGCAAACCTCCAGGAAGAGGTATCCCAGCAGCTCATCCAATGTCTATGTACCATGCTGATGATGATGACTACAGCGTACGCACTATCTGGCCTGAAGAGCTGGCCAAGAAGATGACCCACTCTAAAGCCCAGAAGAACCACTGTGCTGGGATGGGTGTAGCTGTTGGAAAAACCTGTGCAAGTCAGGCCCAGAATGGCAGTAATGGGTCAGGCCTTGTTCTCCTGGACTGTCAAAACCTCCAGGAATACGCACAGACTCAGCTTACAGACCATGCTGGACGAAGGCGGCTCCAGCAGGGCAAAATGGCAGCCCTTGATTTCATGGGCTGCAGGTCAGGACCTGGGTATGACGACGGCCGGAGCTCACTGAAGAGGCTTTTGAATAAAGCTGAGGATGTAGGAATGAGTGATGGTCCTGACCATGACGAAGATGTAGCATATCCCTCTTCGCCCTCACCCCGCTCTGCTTCTCCACCATCGCCTGTGTCCTTTTCCCCTGCACCGTCTGCCCCTAGCACACTAATCAAACCCAAGCCCTGGCAGAGAGACAGGGAGGGAGGACACTCTCTGCCATCGGCTCAGTCGCTTCACCTGGATCTGAACTCCCTAAACAGAGAGCAAGATGAGGAGAACAACAGAAGTAAGAATAGCTTAAGATTCACTTGTCCATTAGTTAAAAAAAGACAGAGGACATTGCAGCTTGCTATATATGTCATACTTGCTGATGAAAAAAATCTTTTGGTTAGCTTTATGGGTTTAGTACAACCTGTCTGTGGAATATCCTCCTCTTGTTATCTTAAATAATTCTGCTGTGCTGTAGATAGACACACATGCATTTGGGAACATTTAGTTTTGGATTTCGGAGAGTTGCAAAAACCTATTAAGTGCTCATTGGTATTCTGCTTATATAACTTACCAATAATGCTTTTACAATAATATGACCCACTTTTGAATCAGTGATTTCATTTGTAATTTGCTTGAGTTTTTGTTGTCACTCTCTGTATGTTTTGAAATATTCTCATAATTGTATGCTGCTGCAGTTATTAACTCACAATGCAAACACCATCTCTCCACACAATCATTTTCCAGTGCGTCTCTCTCTGCCGCTCTCCTCCTCGTTGCCGGCTTCTCTGTCCGATGAGACTGTGATGACACCTGATGCGGAGAACGCCGTGGTCAGTCCAATCCTACCCTTCCTGTATCTTGGGAACGAGAGAGATGCTCAGGATTTGGACCTGCTCCGGCGACTCAACATCGGCTATGTGGTCAACGTGACCACACATCTGCCTCTCTACCACGTCAACGCTGGACTTCGCTACAAAAGGCTCCCAGCCACCGACAACAGCAAGCAAAACCTTCGACAGTACTTTGAGGAGGTTTTTGAGTTCATTGGTGAGAGTTTCACCGTTTTTACATTGATGTGTTCAGAGTGTTAAAAGCATAAGGTTTTAGCAGAGTTGGGCTTTGCTAGGATTTGAGTCAGAATTATGCTAATTTTATAAGTACAAAATGTGTCACATCAGGATATGACAAAAAGAACCAAGAGTAGTACTTCATTGCCAAGCAAACATTGTTGAGACAGCAACGCTGTGTACCTACACTATATAGAAAGCAGTATTAGACCACCTACATATTACACCTACAGGAGCTTTTATGACATCCCAATCTAAATCCACAGGCAATAGTGTGGAGTTTGTCCCCCTTTTGCAGCTATAATAGCTTCCACTCATCTGGGAAGACTTTCTATAAGATTTTGGACTGCGTCTGCGGGAATTTTTGCCCTTTCATCTAGACGTGCATTTTTGATGTCAATAGCTGATGCTGGACAAGAGGGGCTGGCTCACAACCTTCGTTTCTAGTTCATCCCAAAAGTGTTTGACGGTGTTGAGGTCAGGGCTCTGTGTGGGCCAGTCATTTTCCATCCAGTCATTTATGGACCTTGCCTTCCCCAAACTATTTCCACCAAGTTGGAAACATAAAATTGTCCAAAATGTCTTGGTGAGCTGAGGCATTAAGATTTCCCTTCACTGGAATGAAGGGATCCAGGCCACCCCCAGAAAAACAACCCCACAGCATTATCCCTCCTCCAGTGAACTTCACAGTTGGCACAGTGCAGTCAGGTAGGCAACGTTCACCTGGCATTCACTAAACCCAGTTTTATCCATCAGACTGCTAAATAGTGTGCCTTACGCTGCTCCATTTGACACTTTTTTGCTGATGTTAATGCCAGAGGAGCTTTGAAACTCTACATTTACTGAGTCAGTGACTTTTACACACTATATGCCTCAGCACACGGTGACCCCACTCTGTAACTTTAAGTGGTCTGCCACTTTGTGTCTGAGTTGCTGTGGTTCCTAAACACTTCTGCTTTGCAGTAATACCACTTGTATTTGATCATTAAATATCTAAGAGGGAAGAAATGTCACCAGCTGACTTGTTGCAAGGGTGGCATCCCATTACAATGGCACACTCAAATTCAGTGAGCTCTTTTGAATGATCCATTCTTTCACAAAAGTTTGTAAAGGCAGACTTCATGGCTAGGTGCTTGATTTTATATACCCGTGGCAGTGGGACTCAAAAAACCTTAATTCAATGATTAAGAGATGTGGCCCAATGCTTTTTTCCCATATAGTGTCATTAAAAAAGGTCAAGGTTAAATGCGAAATCATGGTTATGAAGCGGATCGCCAGAGGGGAGATGGTTTTTTCATCTAATAGTGCCCCAGTCATACACTCTTGTACAGACCAGGAAATAGAATATTTTTGTGAAAAAACAAATGCATGTGCAGAAAGCCACAGGGTCCCTAATATATTTATCTAAGTAGTGTATATCTAAATGTAAATGATATCCTTGTTTTATTATGTCATTTCAGATAATTTATTAGAGAGAGTTTTGTTACTTAGTGCATCCTTACATGAAATCTATGGCACCAGCAAAGATGGTGCTAGAAGTGCAGTATAGCAAAGAACTTTTAAAAACCTTATTTCAATCAAAGTCAGCAAATTTAAGCTGTTTTCAGTAGACTTGACTGTTTATTCTATACGTGCAGGATGGCTGGAAGCTCAGTAGTTTTGTAAGGTAGTACACTAGGATCCCACATTGCAGGGTCCAGATTGTTTTGAATTCTTTTCCCCTTTTGTTGGAATTTTGTTCCTATTGATAAAAACATAATACCAAAATTAAGGTCAAAACGGCCTCTCATTGTTAGAATATCCACGAAGGATGTCCAGACTGTGTTCATTAGGACATCCAGCAGATAGCTGTTATCAACACTCTTATTTTGACTCATTTTCAACTGTGAGTGGAAGTTTAAACAATGGTTATTTTGCAAAACACCAAATAACTCCAAGGCACCACCCTTTAAAATAAATTTCATCCAACCATTTTCTCCTGCTTATCCAGTTCAGGGTCACAGGGGGTTTGGAGACTATCCAAGCTGTCATGGGGCGAGAGGCAGGATACACCCTGGATAGGTCAGCAGTCTACTCACGCTTGCATTTACACCTACAGCCAGTTTAGAATCACCCATTAACCTAACATGCCTCTGCACACAGGGCGGCACGATGTGCAGTAGTTAGCACTGTCACCTCACATGAAGAAGACTCTAGTATTGAGTCCACTGGCCAGCTGGGGCCACTCTGTTTGCATGCTCTCCCTGTGTCTGCGTGGGTTCACTCTGGGTACTCCGGCTTCCTCCCACAGTCCGAAGACACATAGTGTTAGGTTAATTTGTGATTCTAAATTGACCATAATTGTGAATATGAATGTGAGTGGTTTGTTTCCATTTCTTTAGATGAATCTATAAAAATGCCAAAGATAACACAGTTTGACATCCATAAAATAGTAAATTTGCACCAACAAGATGATTCCCAAAGAGTTATTTGCCAAAATCTTGGCATATATTGGCATGTGTGCATTGTGTCCTTAAAAAATTTGAGTAAACTTGAAGATGGAGGACAAAAGAAGTGGCAGGCCTAAAAAACTAAGGCAGATGAACATTATTTTAAAGTCATGTCCTTAACAAATAGTAAATAAAAAATCACCAAAGACCTCACACAAGAGAGATGCTTCAGTTGATCCATCACTCTTCACAGAAGCCTCATCAGAAATGGTCTTAGTGGATGGGTGGCTGTCAAGTAGCCATTCATAAGGAAGTGAAACAGGGACAAAGGCTGAGGTATGCCAGATTACACAAGAACTAGAATGAAAGTCAGTGGCAACAAGACTTATCTAGATGAATCTAAATTTGAAATATTTGGTTCAAATCATCATTAGTATGTACAGAGGAAGTCAGGAGAGAGGTAAGTGTCTACAACCATTTGTAAAACACGGTGGAGGCTCTGTCATGATTTAGGGCTGCATTTCAGCCAGTGGTGTTGGAAATGCTGCCAAAATTGATGGAACTGTGAACACAGAAAATTTGATTCAATTGATTTTGATCCACTATGCAATACCATCTAGAAAATGTTTGACAGGCAACAGCTTCATTTTCCAGCATGACAGTGATCCCAAGCACACTGCCAGTGCAGTAAAAGTGTACCTGGATAGAATAACACACAATGGAACACTATCAATCATGGATTGGCCTACTTACCTGGCAGACCTCATCAATACTGAAGCAGTGTGGGACCAAAAGGGAGCAATCGTCCAAAGAAGAGCTTTGGAATATCCTCCAAGAAGCCTGGAGAGTACTTCAAGAAATGACAAGAAAGCTTGTCCTAATAGAGTTCAAACTTGCTAAAAGAATAGAAAAAATCACTCCATCTATAATCCACCCTGATCAAACAGGTTTTATAAAGGGTAGATACGCAGCAAGTAATACACGCAGACTAGTAAATGTGATAGACTATTGTTCCATTAACAAATTAGAAACCACAATTGTCTCTCTTGATGCAGAAAAAACATTTGATCGAGTAAATTGGAAATTCCTTTTTGCTGTGCTATATAAATTTGGATTGAGTTCTTCTTTCATAAATTGGATCAAAATACTATATAGCTCCCCAAATGCATGTGTTAGGACAAATGATTTCACCTCTCAAAGCTTTGATCTGCAGAGAGGTACTAGGCAGGGCTGCCCCCTCTCCCCTTCGCTTTTTGCTATTTTTATTGAGCCTCTTGCAGCAGCAATTAGACAAGATATAGATATAAAAGGGATTCAAACTGAAAATATAGATCATAAGATCAGTCTTTACGCTGATGATGTATTACTTTTCCTTAAGAATTCACAAACCTCCTTAATGAAGACAATAACGCTCATAGATACATTCTCAGCCATGTCAGATTACTCCATCAATTGGAACAAATCAACAGTCTTGCCTCTGAATTGTAGCTTTCAGAACACACTCACTACTCCAATACAGACAGGCAACATTAAATACCTAGGTATAAATTTTTCTTCCAGGCTCTCAGACTTGATAAGGCTTAATCATGCTCCTCTATTAAAAACAGTAGAGGAAGATCTTGCACGCTGGAATAGTTTACCTATATCACTTATGGGAAGAATTGCCACCATTAAAATGATGGTTTTACCTAAAATTAACTATTTATTCTCAATGATCCCCAATAAACCCCCTATTGTTTGGTTTAGGACACTAGACTCAGAGATTTCAAATTTTCTATGGAAAAAGAAGTCATCACGGATAAGTTTAAAAACACTGCAAAAGG
>VUQH01067455.1:0-23021 GCA_015106775.1 Etroplus canarensis
CTGAGCTGAGGGTAGTCCAGAGCGCGGGTGGTTTCCAAAACACGGGTCCAAGGCAGAGGTTTCCTGAGAGGAGAGGAAGGCAGAGGTTAGTGGAGTCCAAAAAACACCGGCAGGATTTCTACAAAGGTTCTAAGCTTCAAGGCTGAACGAAGGTTTGCGAGAACAGCTTACGCAGTTTGAGCAAACGATCCAGCGTCGGCCTTGCGTTCCTCCACTGGTAATATGGGCAGCAGGATGGAATGGCTGACGACCAGCAGGTGAGAGGAGGAGGCGTAGCCAGGTCGCACAGCTGGAGGGAATGAAATGGTTAATGAGACCCCAGCCCAGCCAGACAGAGAGGAACAGGTAGGAGAGGAGAGGGAGGACAGATAGAGATGGGTGGGTCCGCACGGAGAGGACAGGGGGGACCATGACAAATTCCCTCTTGGAATGATGTTACTGGAAGTTTAAACTCTTTGCGTCATCATCGATTGTTTTTTCGTTTTAACATTTGCTTAACATCTATTTTTAACCAATCAACCAATTGATTTTTTGTAAAAACTAAAAAAATCATAAATTAATTTCAAAATTAAAGTAATTTCTTTCTGTTAAGGATACTTTAATTTCTTCCTTTTCAGTTAGCCAGCCTGAGCTTTCAGTAGATGGTTCAAAATTCTCAAGAAGAATGTTTGAGACACCCAATTAGTACCAAAGAGGAACACTATATCTCCCTTGTACTCCGCCTGCCTCACCGGTACCCAAAGAAGTACAGGAATGATGGTAATTTTTTCTTATTTGTTATCAAAGTTCAACACAGACTTACTCTAGGTTTAGTCTTAACATGTTATCTCCACGTCCACCTCCAGATCTGCTGATGAATCACTGTTTTTTAATGCTGCTCAGAGTCAAAAGACAAGGGCGATTGAACATTTTTACTATTGCATTTGCCACTTGGCATTGTTAGGCCTTGGACTAGTTTTCCCTCTCACCATGGAGGGTTGCATCAGGAAGGGCATCCAGCGTGAAACCTCTGCCAAATTACCAATGCAGATGAATCTGCTGTGGCAACCCCTTGGGGAAAATACAAGGGAGCAGCTGAACATACATAGGCCATGGGCTAGTTTGACACGTAACATTAGCTTTCATCTACTACTGAAATCTTTGACATATGTTTAAATAAATATCTTTTTTAAAATATTTTTAATTTAGCCTAATTTAGCCTCCACCTCTGGAGGAACTTCAGCCAAATTCTGAGGGAGACTGGAGACATGGAGTCTGCATGGGCCATGTTCTCCACCTCCACTGTTGAAGCAGCTGCTCAGAGCTGTGGCCATAAGGTTGCTGGTGCTTCTCGCGGTGGCAACCTCCGAACCAAATGGTGGGCACCAGAGGTGAGAGGGGCCAACAAACTGAAGAAGGAGTCCTACTTAGCTTGATTAGCTTGTGGGACTCCAAAACAGCTGAGTTGTACCAGCAGGCCAAGCGGAGTGCAGCTCGGGTGGTTGCCAAGGCAAAAACTTGGATGTGGGAGGAGTTTGGTTAGACTATGGTGCAGGACTTCCAGTTGGCCTTGAAGAGATTCTGACGAACTGTCTGTGACTTGGCTCCCTGTCCACACTGTCTATGGTGCGAATGGTCAGCTGCTGACCTTGACTGAGGATATTGTCAGGTGGCAGAAGGAAGGAAGGATTGGATTTTGACCATACATCTTGAAATGCCTCTGAGCATTTTTTTCAGCAGCTGTTATGAGCGGAAGGACAGAAAGATGTCCTTCTTACTCCCTCTTCAAGTTCCTTAATGTCTCTGTAGTGTAGTGGTTTACATATTCACCTTGCATGCTAAAGATCCCTGGTTGGAGTCCAGGTGGGGGCATAAACCCCACCCATGATGGGATAGCTGCATTTGAGAGGGCATCCGATGTAACAGCTGTGTTAACTTAGCCATGCTGATGCAGATACTCCATTGTAGGTAGGTGCTTCCAGTTATCTAACCTTCTGGAGCTGATGGATACAATGGCGCATCCAAATCACATGACTGAATTTAAGATGGTGTAGCTGCAGGACGCAGAATCAAAATCAAAAATAGTCTACAATGGCTAATTATACCCCAGACTCCAGAAAGTTAAGAAGTATTATTTTAATTTGCCTCCATTTAAATGTACTGAATTACCAAACAAATCTGGGGGAAAAATGTTCCCAGCTTTTACTTTTTACTCCCTTGAAGTTATACTTCTGCCACCATCTCTGCTGTTGTGAAATTCTCACTTTCTCACTCTGAGTGCTATATCTCTTCCTTATATAATGTGTCTAGCATCAACTGCCTGGAAAACACAGATGTATCACTGGACAGCCTGGATGAAAAAGGACACCATGAAGTTAAAAGAAAGAAAGAAAAAGCTAAAGCCATACATATGTTAAAATCACATAAGTAATAAAGATTAAGTAGAAGTTAATGGCATCCTCAGTCACGCTCACTGAGGTAATCTCTCTTTTTTATATCAAAATTAGATTTGGAAGGGGGGAACAAACAGGGGGTGAGACTTTGGCATAATATTTTAATCAAATTGTCATGAATGAGTGGATACAATTAGGGAGGCTGTCAGTCACCAAGGCAGGGATCCTGTTGTTGTTCAGCTGTCGAGGAGACAGAGGGGGGCAGGATGAGGGGAGGACGGGCCCTTATTTAGCAACTAAGAGGGCACCTCATCAGGTGTGGTGGTGGTCTTGGATTTTGAAGACCACTTTCATAATATCACTGAACTTCTCACAAGACAAATGTTCATCGTATTGTGTGCAAAGGCAATAAAGCAGTAGAGAGCTGCATTTCGAGTGTGCGTGAAAGATCGGCCTGATTACTTGGAGATTGTGATGTCGCAGAGCAAATTTCAACACAAGTGATAAAAACAGACCCAAGTACATAGAAAAAGGCAGAGTGGGATTAGTATGAGTGCAATGATGTAAAAGAGCAATGAATGTTGGAAAATGAAAGGATAACGGAGGTTTCAGTGTGCATATAGTGAAAAATGTCTGAGGCAGTGGAACAAAACAAGCAAATCACCAATCCATGATGTAGCTCCTTCTAACCCTGCCCCTTCTCCTTACTTCCCTTTCCTCCTGTCGACTTGTTTGCATGAGCACTCTTAAGCCTAAAGAAGTGTGAAAACTGACACTTATTAGCCCAGTTTGGGCCCGACCTGACTTTCCACATGTGCACAAACACTATCTCTGTTATCTGTGATCTGGGAGGACTGGGCTGTCTGCTCATGTTGAGATAATCAATTTATGGCATACCTAAAGAGGGCCAGGGTTGGTTTCCCTTAATTGGGCCATTACTGGAGCAAGAGGCATTGACTAACGAGAAAAAGGCTCCATTATTATTAGCTAGACACGGCATTATTTTTCCCTCCACTGGCTTCCTTGGCTGGTTTTCCATTCCATTTTCTTCAAAGAAGAACCATCAGATTTGGTAATGATATGACTCTCCATATACAACAGATTAAAGCATCTTCATGCAACCTATTCGAAGAGGATTCAAGCATTATTGCTGTTTCATTTGTAGAAGCCATTACATGTGTACACAAACAGAGGCTGTCTTCACCACATGAAAGCCACCCGAAGTCATGCTCCACCCTCCCATCATACTCTAATTACGATTTATCAGATTAATTTGTCTGAGTCAGTTCACCACTCCATGAGACATGTTAAGGAGCAAATTGACATGTTACCAGGCACACTAAGGACAGGTACAGTATCTCCTTGAACATTTGGTACAACTAATTAAACAGCGGATGTCAGATGGAGTGACTGATGTCAGGCATGATGACATGCGTGGCAGAAGAAATGAGCTCAAGCAAAACCAAAAATAAAGTGCCATGTGACATTGAGGGAGACGCTTTCAGTCAGACACTTCGCTCCCTCTTTTCTGATCCATTTAGCTGCCACTGAATTTGTGAAATATGATGGAACTCTGGGGATGTGTTGTGTTGTCAAGACTTCCACAGCAATTTGGTCCTTGCTATAACCGTGGGGATGACGATCAGTTAAAAGGTGGTCAGTTCTAGTTTACTCATTGGTACCTAAGCATTTATTATCATAAAGCTCAAAAGGCATTTTCTTATTTTTAGGCTGGAACTGCCTATGATGAGAAGTAGGATTTTAATTTTTAAATATTCACAGTATGTTACAGTACAGGAGAAATGGAAACTTACTCTTTTTATGAACTGGAAAATATAAAACTGACATTTTTGTCCAGTTCAGAGTTTCAAGTTTTGCAGCTTGTGTTTCAGATCAGATGTCCTCACTTCAGTACTGTAGATTTTTTATACTATCAAGTATTACTAGATAGAAGAACCTTTTAGCTTCATACATGTTAGTGAATATGTTCTTAGAGCAAAAGTTCTCAAACTTTTGATGCCTGGGTGTCTTGTTTGGGACCCAGCAAATGATTGAGGCCAATACAGAAAAAATGGACATTTCACACTTATTATGTTTGTCCATGTCTCTCTTTGCTCTCCTTTCTCTCTTTTGTCTTACTTCATCCCCAACCAGTCGAGGCAGATGGCGGCCCCTCCCTGAGCCTGGTTCTGCTGGAGGGCTCTTCCTGTTAAAAGGGAGTTTTTCCTTCCCACACTCGCTGAGTGCTTGCTCATAGGGGACAGTCTAATTGTTGGGGTTTTCTCTCTAACACTGTAGGGTCTTTACCTTACAGTATTAAGCACCTTGAGGCAATTTTTGTTGTGAATTGACACTACTGTATATAAATAAAATTGAATTGAATTGAATGTTTGTACTGCGTGCAGTTCATATCCCTGTTTTAGTCATTTCCTATGATTTTGTTAGTCATTTTCCCTGTGTGTTTTGGCTGTTTTTACTTTCTGTCCTATTTGTCTCTTTCCCTCAGTTGCGACTATCTCCCCCAATGGTGTTTAGTTTGCTCCTCTTTTTAACTTCTGTGTGTTCTTTGTTGGTTGGCAGTTTCTCCTGTTACTAACCTGTTGTGTTCCCTGCATCCGCCAACCAGTCACCTTCACTCTGATGGCCTGTGTCTTTCTCTTTGTGCTTTCATTCAGTTCTTTCGAACTTTTTTCGAGTTTTTTGGGTTTTTCCTGTCCACCTTGTGTTTTGCTACCAACACCTGTCACTTTTTTCTGTGATCTTTTTATTAAAGTTAATTTTGTTTTGTCATTCCTCCCTGCAGTTTCCTGCATTTGGATTTTCGTTTTGACCAAACTATGATAAAAGCAAGGTTTCAAACTCAAATCTTCATCTTACTGAAGTGAAATGCCAGACAATGCAAACACTGTTCTCTGACACATCACACTCTGGGTAAAAAAAAGCATAGATCCAGAGGAATTCCCAGTACCATTAAAACACTTTTAAACAGGATCACAGGCTTCCTCTCTCATCCATGCTGGCTTGTTTCATTATGCACAGTGTTATCAATAATCATCACCATACTAAATCTCTCTTTATTAATGTGTTGTGCCTGAGGCCGGAGCCTGGGGGCACCCTGACTGAGAGCCCTGTTCATGCCAATGTGATTTCTAGTCATTTGTCTACATCATGGGCTGTGCATCAGGCTGAGATTGAGCTCCAGCCAAGCTCTACCACTTAATCAGCAGGTTAATGCCAGCCTCTAAGGGAGGAAGGGGAGGGAGGTGTCAGCCATATTGGGATTTCAGCCCATTTGCAAAGTGTGCATAGGAAATTACTTAGTGCCCATGAGTGGCATGATGGGGGAGAGAGAGGAGATGACGACAGAGGGAGTGAGATGCTATTATGTCCAGAAGAATTATGCTTCCCTTACCTTCCCCTGTCCTGCTCTCTTTTCTCTATCCCTGCTGACACACTCTCTCTCTCTCTCTCTCTCTCTCTCTCTGTCTCTCTCTCTCTCTCTCCCTCTCTCTCTTTCTCTCTCTGTCTCCCTCCACCTTTCTGTCCTCCTTTCCACCTCCAGTCCTTATCTTGTCATTCTCATTCAGCTCCTCCATATTCACTTCTACTCTCTCTGTCTTTCTTTCCCTCTCGACTGTTCTTTATCCTTTTCTTCTCTGTCTCCCACCTCTATTCTGGGGGAACATGGCGTCCCAGGGCCCTGTTGAAATATAACTGCTTGTGTGCGTGTGTGTGTGTATGTGAGAACACTCATGCACACATGCCTGCTTGCCTGCTTGTGCTCTGGCAATATGCTCTCACTCAATCAGATTTGCATAAGTAACCTCTCAGCAGGCCTGCTCCACTGGCCAGGTGCGTTGCTCTATTTGCATATAGAACTGTGAGGCTCCCCAGAGTCACTTTAGACTCCAGTGACTGCTGAGTGAGCCCACATGAAATCTGAATTAAAAACCCTCCTACTGCCCGTCTGACACCCTCCTCCATCCCTGCCCATCTACATACCTACTTTACTTCCTTCCATCTCCTCCCTTCTCCTAACATATCAGCTTATCTTGCTGGAAGGCTACCTCCATCTCTCCCATAGTGTTAAATTTGCCCCCAAAACATCCTTCTCATTTCTCAAACTGCTCACCCCACCACATACCTTGCTATGTTTACTTGAATGCCTACTGAACTAGCATGCTACATCCACACATCACCTTGCCGACTTTTAACTTTTAGGGTGTACCACCATAAATTAAAGGAATATGTAAAATGAGTAGAGATCTAGGCATTATTTTATATGATCCCTGTGCCTACATATAACCCATTTTTGAAACTTTAGGTGCCCAAGGAACATATAAGGACAGGAAAAAAAAACATTTGAAGGTTCAGTGTCATCAGTGCCATCAGACATGTAGTTAGGTCTTCTTCTGATTGTTTTTTCAGACAAAGGCATATTTGAAAATTTGACAGCCCATTCGTGACATCTGGACGAAGCAAGCAAGTTTTTTACGAAAGTACCTTGCGTCTTGCCCTCATTACAGTTCACACAATTCAAAGAACAGTTTTGTTGTACATAGATCAGAAAGTAAATTTGGTTTCCCAGTGCCACTTTAGCTGCCTTGATGCAGCCTGTTAGCATGAGTGAACTCCTCCCCTTTCACGGTGACCTCCTCAGTAGTAGGGAATTTGAGGGCTCTGCATACTATCTCAGCTGTTCCTTGAACTGCACTCTTCTGCACAGAGACCTCTGATGTTGTGCCTGGAATCTGCTGGAGCCACTCTTCCAGTTTGGAGGTTACAGCTCCTTATATTCCTACTACAACTGGGACCACTTTGGACTTTACCTTCCACATTTGCTCCAGCTGTTCCTTCAGCCCCTGGTACTTGTCGATCCTCTCATGCTCCTTTTTCCTGATGTTGTTGTCAGATGGGATGGCTCCATCTATTATAACTCCAGTCTTCTGTTCCTTGTCAACCAATAATATATCTGGTTGGTTGGCCAGCAGCTGTTTGTCTGTTTGGAACTTGAAGTCCCACAGGACTTTAGCCCTGTTGTTCTCAACCACCTTTGGAGGCATATCCCATTGGGACTTATTGGGCACAGATGTTCCTGCACGCTATCTGAGCCACTTGGTTGTGCCTCTCAGTGTATACAATCCCATCTTGCATCTTACATCTTGCTACTATGTGCTGGACTTTCTCTGGGGCACCACTGCACAGCCTGCAGCTTGGCAGCTGTGGTAGACTGCTGCCTCTATGGATCTGGTGATTAGGGCTTGTTCTTCTGCTGCCATTACCAGAGCTTCTACTGACCTTTAGACTGGCCTTTTCTTGATGTCTGCCACTTCTTCTGTCAATGGTACTTTTGATGGAGATCTTCCAAGACACTTTGTCCTCTTGTTCCACCTTACTGTCCACCTTCAGCTGCCCAAGCCTCTCTTAAATCAGTTCATCTTGGGAAGCCATCTTCATGATGTAAACATGGATGCTCTTGTTTCATCCTGGATTGTGGCTCTGATGCCCACTAATCCAGGAGAAGATAAATGCCATGGATATCAAGGCACAATAGTCTGCACACTGCACAGATTCCACCCAAAGTCCAGCAGCCTCAGGCTCTATGAAAAATAGAAACAATAGGGGGCACTAATCTTTTCTTTAAGGTGTTTGCTAAAAAACAAGAAATTGGTTATTCTTCCTTGTTATAGGTTACATTTTTAATTTTTTCTTTTTTTTGGGAGGGGGTCAATGTGTTTACAGAATTTTATGTTATGGTAAATTCAGAATTCATTCATAACTTTTTGTGTGGTTGTATGTTCTGCCATGCTTTTCACAAAATCCCCTGCCACACCTGCACTTGTCTTGGCACATGATTCGGTAATGATTGTTCTAACATAAAAGTACGGATGAATGTATTGATCTCTGTTGAGTAAGGGAGACAAAGGAAAACAAAATTTTGCTCCGGCTAACCTTTGATTCCTACAATGAGAAGATCTGGTTGCTTTTTTATGCTGTGGGCTCTTACTGGCAGAGACTGAAACTTAACTGATCAGCATTATCCTGTAATTGAATATTTCTCTCTATGGAAGTGTTCACAACCAGAAGATTGTGATTCCTGTTCCTTCTCCAACTGTAATGATTTTAAGGCTATACACTGAAAAAAGTTTCAGTATTTGGTGCTGAACCTCAGTGTTCAGTGGAGAGCATGGATATAGACACATAAAGGGTTATTTTTGAGTCACCCAGCTTTGGATTTCAAAACTAAACAAGTAAAAGTTGTGAACTATAGAAAATTGAGAAAATAACAGATTTGCTTTCTCTGCCAACATTGCTGGCTTACGAGTGTGCTTAATTTGCAAGGAGAAATGAGCAAACAAAAATAACAAGTAATGTGAAAAGATGTTTCAAGAACAAGAAGCAAGTCCAAGGGTTGATTGCTGTAGCTGACTGAAAAAGAAGAGGATTGCTTCACCTTACTCAAAATTCAGCTGAAACTGGCCTATTATCTACTTACATTTTTAAAGCTATTAGGCTGCATTTATTACCAAAATAGACTACCTTTACTTGAGTCATTTTCAGAAACACAAGTAGGACCTAAAGTAGCCTACATAACTTCATAGCCACTCATATATAGAGCCTAATTTTGTTGCCATTCACCTGCATTGTCTGTATCCTCTTTAAAAATAAAATATGACTTCCTGTTGTCTTTAGAGTGTAACAAATGCACAGAATGCACAGAGTTTCTCATAAGATATTTGCAAAGTCGAAATGTTACTCAACATTTTTAAACATTAAATTGTCCACCTTCTTATTGATTTACTCACCGTCTTATTTCCTGCTATTAGCTTGTACATTGTTTCATTTATTGGCATGTTATCCCTCACTCAGTAGAACGATCTGAAACTCCTGCCAGGAACCAAAAAGAAAAAAAAAAAAGAAATTTTTCTGTCTTTTTTCACCATTGTGGTCAGTATGATACCTTTAAGTAAATGACCAAAGTGCTGTCATCAAAAAAGCATATTTGCCTTCTTAGATAATTTGATACCTTTTGAGAATCACTGTAATTAATCACTTACTTAACCACATACAAATGGTAAAAGGCCTTTTTGTGATGCACCTGCCAAGGTTACTGAAGGATGGTACAGTTTTTGCAGCTCTGACTTAATAAAGATACTTTCATTCAGTAACAACTGAGATTATAAATTCTTAACAAAACACTTGAGACAAAGTTGCAGTCCAGTATCGGTCTCTACTCCTTTCTCCAATTTAAATGCCAAAAGGAAGATATTGAAATATATGCCTTGCTCTTTTCACACATCGTGACAGCACCACAGAAATTGGCTCACTGGATCTCAGTGGTGTCCCATTTCTGGGGGATAAAACTTGTAAAACAATTCATTTTAATACATGGAGAACCCACAGCTTTCTTCAGACCAGGCAAGAATGCATAAATTTCCTGGCTCTGAGCTTGACCTCGACTTAAGGGTGTCCTTAACTAAGGGCTATTTGGTGAAAACCAATGGCTATACTCTGTGTCATTTGTACTTTCTTATATGTTAATGCATCCAGGAATTTATTCTAAGACCCTCAGAAAAAATAGGGGAGAGCCACAAGGGAATACCAATGGCTGAGCAATATCCTTTTTCTATGAACAGAGGAAATTGTTCAGTGACCCTTTGAGGTCTAGTCCATTTGAATATGTGTGTTGTCCCTGTCTCTAGCCTAATCAGAACAGATTGAGTCATGGCCAAAACACAACAAGGGTGGTTCAATAAAATGAAATGCATTTGTTCTGGTCCTCTTGATAGGGAAGCACTGTTTGCATTTCAGGATTTTCAAAGAAGAAGAATAAGAAGAAAAGAAATGTAAGTAAAGTGGGAAATATAGTATTACTGAAGTAGAGAGCTGAAGTGGATATGTAATAAAGAGTTGATATCACAACAAGGCCTTTAGTTTGGAAATACTAAGGATATGTTTTACGCAGCTTTGGTAAAATTACTCCCTCTTGTCCATTGTGACTTTATTTGCATCTATTGTTGGTCCTCTACTCCGCTTTCTCCTGTTGTTCTATGAGTGTAATAAAATTGTTCCATGATTTGTGGGTGGCTGTGGCTCGGGAGGTAGAGCAATCATCCTCCAACATTCAGGTTGGTGGTTTGATCCCTGGCTTCCCCAGTCTACATGCCCACTGTGTCTTGGGGCATTGAACCCCAAATTGCTCCCCTTGCATCCATTGGAGTGTAAATGTGTGCATGATAGTTAAAGAACTTAGAATGTGTGTGTGAATATCACGGGTGTGACCAGGAGGAAGGCATTCATGATTTAGAACATGACTATCACCTCACTGAAAAAGTCCTGGAAACCCTGACTTCTGTTCAAAACTGATCCAAATGTGTGTGGCAGATCATAACTGGTGATGGCAACTGGGTCTCTAGCTATGAACTCATAAATCCTTGAACTGGGGCAAAAGGTCCCCAGTTCAAGGATTTAGATGGTGAAGGCTGCTGACCCCTTGGCTCAACAAAGAGTTCTGTTGTTACTTCCAGAGGTGTCTGAGGAAGAACATTTAACAGAACACTGTTAACTGTGTTACATGGCCCACTAACACAGTTTTTTTTGGACAAAATGACATATGTGCCTGCCTACAGCTTCCTGAAATGAAACTTGAGTTGAAGTTTCACTGTTTTTTAGAGAAGATCCAGCATGCATCACAGAAGCACAAGTACAATGGGACAGAACTCGACCTCCACTGATGGCTCTGAAAAGAGCAGTTACACTGAAAGAGGTCTGGAGCAGTATACTCCTGGAACTTTTTTGATCACGCTTCATACTTCTTAAGTTTATCTCCATCTCCCACTATGCAGAGCCATTCTATGAAGTTCAGCTGTTTACTGATGGCACCAGGTCAGGGCACTTTTACTATACAGAGAGGCCAGAGTTAGGGGCAAGCAAAAATATAATAACATAAAAAAGGTGAATGTAAGCAGAAGCACAAGGTCTTCATCTCTCATGTATAGAAATTGGAAACGTCTGACCAGCCGGGGTTGCTTATCTCAAAGGGCAGATAGCATCACGAAACAGGCCTGTAATGGCCACATGCTCCACTTGATAATCCTCTCCTTCCCCTCCCTGCTGCTGTCTGTCCGGAGATACGAGGCCCTCAGTCGCAGGGCTTAGAGTCTTGGAGAGCAGGGGAGCATTACTGATTCAAAAGAAATGCATTTGGGCTCTTTCAGTGCTCTGGCAGACTGGGTTAACATAATAGCTTCCCCTCCCTGGCCCTTGCCTTGTTTTTGATTGATACTTTTCAATTACAGTCCACTCCCGTCCAAGCCGGCCGCGCCGCTGCCCTCTCCCCCTCCCAAAACATTCAAAACGCTATTTTTCCCACTGTGTGATAACTTCAAACATTTAGGGGGTACAAGAGCACTGGTAACCCTGTTTAGCCGGCGCAGTAAATTGGTTCCATGTTCAACATAATAGCACTGACAGGCTTTTGCTAGGGAAATCAGTCCGGCAAAGGGACATGCCAACGATAAGACATCCAGCTTTGAAATTCTATTTCTCCGTATCGGAATTAAATCTGGACTTTATATTTCTTTTTGCCCAGGCGCAGGCTCTCTCTGGTCGCTTTCTGGCCTGTACTATTTGATCATGAGGTGACAACTAATACTTACCCCTGAGATCCTTTGCTCTCTCCATTTTCTGGGACTTTGGACCTATTTTTTCTTTTGCCTTGTTATTTTTCTTCTTCTTTTTTTTCCATATTGGTTGTCAAAATCTCAGATGATTTGTCCGTCCAAAGGATGTAATGCGTCAGAACATACCCTGTGCTTCTGCAGCATTTTAAGATACTACTATATACCTGAGGGTTTTCTGCACACAATTTGCACATGGGCAATATCATGTACGGTTAAACTGAAAAGCAGTTAAATGTGTGTCATGGGAATCAGCATCTTTACAATGAAAATGCCCAGCACATAAAATAAATATAAGATACAGCTTGCTGCAGGATAGAACGGTTCTTTTTATAATCTATCTCCAATATTACATGCATATGAGCCCTCATCTCACTCCATGAATCTCTGGGTAAACATATCCATAAGCAGCAGCAGTGTTGTAATCATTAGCAGAAGGAATGCTTTCCAGCAGTATCTGGGCTGATCTGATATCCATGTGGCTCCCAATGACAACACCAGGCCCTGCAGATAATTAATCTATTTAGCTGAGGGGGTGGAAAGCCACCCGTCGCTAGGTCAGATAAGTTTGTGGATTTACACATTTTAAAGTCATCCAGTCCCTCAATGGCACCAAACTGTGCAATATTCTAATGCCATTAATTACTATTTCCGATTGGATGGTCTCGGCTGTTTCTGGACCAGCTGTTTCATCAAGCATGCGTGTGTGTGGGGTAACAGAGGGTGTGTGTGTAAGTGAAACGCCCACTCCCAGTGCAAACCGCACGCATTTTTTCGTCACGGGGTGACATTCTAAAAGACCCCTGCTGTAATTCAGCCCGCTATCACAGAGTGGCACGCACGTGTGTGCATGAATGCAAGTGATAGAAAATGAAAGTCGTGGCATTTTGTGTACTCAGATATTTATCAGACAAACACTTTTCATATAAGAGAAGAGGTAAACAAAAAGTACTTTTGTTGTTATTTGAAAAAAAGTGAGGAACACATAAGAGTTACCAAATAAACTCAGTATTATGGGCTTCTTCTATGTGTATTAATTTACATATATAATTACATATTAACTTTTTTCTATTTTACATCATAAAATGAAATTCCTGACCCACTGAAATGTATAGCGAGAATGTGACTAACAAGCTTTAACCTCTTAATAGCCACCATGTCACTCATCTAGGGTAGCCACATGCTAAATGTGCAAATATTCTGACACTAAGAGACTTTGCCCTTCAAGAAAAGTCTCAGACATTCATTCTGACATATAAGATTGTCTCTTAGAAACCTTTACTTTTGGGTGTTCCAAACAGGGAAATCCAAACCCCAAAACCCAGCAGTAGCTGGGTTGCTGGTAACCTGGTGAATTTTAAGAGACTTAAACAAGGAAAGAGAAATTTAATTGATTGCCAGTTTAAAGAACAAAGGATCTGCAGTATCAGTAACAATGCAATTTCCCTCCTGGGATAATAAAATATTCTGATTCTGATTAAGTTGCTTTTTCAGAGACTCTCATTGCACAGTCACCATCTGCACCTGCCACATCATCTTGAACTGTATTTGGTGAAGACAATACTTGTTCTGCTCTGAGGTTTCCACTCTTGGTATAATGTGCAGCAGGTAGAGAAGTGTTTCATGTACTGCTGTGCATGAAGACAGCAAAGCAGGACAAGGACTAGAAGCTGCAGCTACTGATTCCATCGACAGAACAAGAGGCTGACTGGAGGGGCAGCTGAATAAGAATGGAAATGGACTGGCATGTATATTGACCACCAAGGCTTACAGAAGCACTGAAAGCATTTTTGACTGCAAGTCAAATTTGCTCACTTTATTCCATGCATTTTAAGCACCTCATCTAACTCACATATTTGGACAGTTTAAAATCACAAATTAACCTAAAATATAAGTCTTTGGACTGTGTAAGTGGGCCAGAGTTGCCCTCGCCAAACTGACTTTCTTTCTCTAAGAAAATGCTATCCACTGCACAGTGGTGCTGCCTGCATGTAATATATAAAACATTTCCTCATTTATGTGTCACTACATATGTGGCATTTGAGGTATTTGCAGAGGATCATCTTATAAACTATCTCTTTAGCGTGTGTCTTTTTAAGCATACAACATCAAAACACCACTGCCATTACAAATGGAATCCAAATCAGTGGGAAACATTAAACTTGGACCTTGATGATTACCTAACAAAATAAGCTCACAGAAATGGTGAGAAAATACCAAGCCACTAAGTCACTATGCTAGTCAGTAAAACCTGTGCGCGTACAGATGTTTGAATATGCTACACATGATGAAAATTAATTGCAGATTAAGTTTGAAGACAAAGATCAGAGTTCTCTATTTCGAGGAAAGGTGTCACACAAAACACTTTTACCTCCTTTGAGAACCACCAGGATCCTAATTTGCCCTGGTTGGAGCACAAAAAAATCAAAACCCTGATCCTAAAAAAAGACTGGGTCACTGAGTAAAATATAAAAACATAAAGCAATGATTTGCAAATCCCATAAACCAATATTTTATTCACAAAATAATACAGAAAACTTCTCTAATGTTGAAAGTGATATAATTTACTATTTCATGAAAAATACTGGCTCATCTTGAATTTCATGGCAGTAACAGCCTATATAGATCTGTTCACTAAAGAGACCGGCTGCTGGACCTTTAGGAGAGGCATTGTCTTGCTGAAATATCCAAGGCAGGCTATTAAAAAAAGACATCATCTGTAGAGAGCGCATATGTTACTCTAAAACCTGTATATACCTTTCATCTTTGATGATACCTTTCCAGATCTGCAAACTGCCTGTACCATAGGCACAAACACACCCCACCCCCAGAGATATAGGCATTTGAACTGAGCTGGATGGTCCCGCTCCTCTTTAGTCCAAAGGATTCACCATCTATGATAGCTGAAAAGATTTTTCAAAATTTCCATTCTTCTTACCAGAGAGAGGTTTTCTACAGTCCATTTTAAATGAGGTTTGCTATTGATTTTTGGCTCTGTCCCTTGCGCACAGAGATGTCTACAGAATCTTTTGATGATATTATATACTGTAGATGATGAAATATTCAAAGTCGTTGCAATTTTACACTGAGGCAAATTGTTCTGAAATTGCTCCACCAAACACCATTTCTGGCAGTTTGCTGAACCTCTGTCTATCTTTACTTTTGAGAGACTCTGCCTCTGTAAGGTACTCTTTTTATACCCAATCCCATTGCTGGCCTGTTGTCAGTTAATTTAATTAGCTGCAACATTTTCCTCCAGTAGCTTCTTTTTAGTATCACTTACTTTTCCAGCCTGTTGCTGCCCTTGTCCCAACTTTTTTGAGACGTGTTACCTCCATCAAATTCAAGATGAGCTTGAATTTTTCATGAAATATTACCATTGTCTCACTTCAATATTTGCTGTGTTCTTTTTAACAAACGAACAAACAAACAAACAACTTTATTAATCCCCAGATGGGGAAATTCAAATCAGACACTCTTACACACTTTTTACATGCAGCATACAGTAAGGAAGGTCAGTGAGTAAGGCTGCCCACTACAGGTGCCAATGAGCAATGTAGGGGGTTTGGTGCCTTGCTGAAGGGCACCTCGGCAATGCTCAGGGGGTGAGCATTCTTTTGTAAATAAATAATGGTTCATGAGATTTGCAAATCAAAGCATTGAATTTAATTTATATTTTATGCAGTGTCCCAACCAGTTTTAAATTGGGGTTGTAAACAAGTAGGTTCAATAGTTGGATATCAAACTTATATTTTAACAAATGTTCTTTTAAACACACTCTTGCATTGATTTCTTGATGTTTTTCTTTCCATTCTGCCAATTTAGTAGTCCATACATGCAAATTTTATTTTCAGTATGAACACATGGAGTGTGAGTGTGTATAGCGGTATCAGTGCCTCCTATAGATGTCAGAGGGACATCAGCATTTCCAGTGTCACTAACTTAAGATTTACACATTCCAAGCATGCATTGGAGGTTGGGGGTAGAGAAGAGAGTGACAGAGGGAGAGAGAAAAAGAGAGAGAGAGCGCGAGCGAGAGAGAGAGAGCAGGGAGCGAGGTGCTCCTGGGTTCCCTGCTCTGACATTGTGAGTGTCAGACTCCGATCACTTTAATCAGAGCGAGGATATGCATGATAAAACGGATAAGGGACTTTAATCAAAAAAATTCGCTGGTCTGGAAACGTGACACACTCCGACAAGCACGCCTCTTCCCCCGCTCTCACCACCCTCCCTTCTCCACCACCTCCGACACCCCCATCTTCCCAACCCCCAGTGTCACCACCACTGCCGCCCCGGTCTGAGCTCACCATGAATATGCATGGGCCAACCAAGAGATAGGTACCACATTAAAATGGACCATTGTGTGTTCAGCTGAGGAGGAACTAAAAAAAACATCAAACATGCTTCGTGTACTTTTGACCTACTCCGCACACACATACACACCCAAACCTCAAGTAATGAGCTCCATGAACATACTCTGCTTACATCAGATCTATACAATAAACAGAAAGAAGGAGGATGAGCTCCTGCTCACCCCTCAGGATTGATTTGTGCAGCAGCTGTAGCTCCTCCACATTCCTTTACACATTTCCTCTTTATCATGTGTTAATGGCATTCATGTTCACAGTCATAGGTTCATGCTAGTAGACGTTGCTTCTGTATGCTTCACTGCTGGTTAATGATAAATTACACATGTTGGAATTGACATGCAGACATGAAATATAAATGCCCTCATTTACATGAGTTCATACTTTCAAATGAAATTACTGCACTGAGGACACTGTGTATACAAACAGAAAATATACGTTATTCCCTATACACATACTCAGTGTTCCTGTAGTGCTGTGGTTTACACACTCACCCCTCAGGAAAAGTCATTGGTTCAATTCCAGGTGGGGACACAAGCCCCTCTCACTATAGACGGTGATACACATGTATCTGTGGATTTCAGAAAAACATGCAGTGTGACGTAGATTGCCATGCGAATTAAACAGCTGTCTAGCAATTGAATACATGGAGACACAACAAACTACAATGTGCATTATGAACATTCAAGCTCTTTAAATACTAAAATGCAAAACAAAACGTGTTCTGAAACTTATTTAAATTCAGTCACAATTTTTTTTTTTACCAGCTTCTAAGCTGTGCTGTAATTTAATTTGTTAATAAAAAATTTTCCCCAATATGCTGGCTGAAGGTTGTCAAAAAGTTTGTCCACTTTAGGTATGTTAATACTGTCTTCTGAAATAATTACAGCTGAGAGCTGATGATGTGATTCATGGAGTTTATGAAGAAGACACCCAGAGTTGCAGGGTCACAGTGAATTTTGGATTCTACGTTCTAGCCACTTGTTTGTGTTCTGGTTTATTGTTAATATTATTATCCATGTTTGATTGGAGAATGTAAACAAACATCCATCACATATGTTATGGTAGAATACCAGTTGAACATGCTTTTTACTTTCTCTGTCCTGAACCTGTAAAGGATCCCTGTCCCTTTTCAAATATATTCTTTGTTTGGGGTGTTTTTGTTATAGGACAGTGTTACATTTAAATGCTTTGTAATGCCATTCTCCAGCCTATGAGGATGAAAACTTCTTGTTACAGTCATCACAACCACCAACCAGCAGCACTTTAATGTGACAGACATAGGATAAAGTTAACAACACAAATGGTTTTACTATGTAGCTTATAGGATGTTGTCTTACCCATAGCATTTAAACTGAGAAACAAACATTCAGATGAGAGCTCAGACCTTCTGATTCAATCTTGTACATCTAGGTCACTCCTAACAAAAATCTCAACATCTTCAATTCTGCCCCTTTCAGCTTTGCCTCCTGTCTTTTGTCCATGCCACCATCTCCAAATCATACATCATAGCAGATCTCACAAAGTTTTTTGTAAGCCTTCCCTTCCACTCTTGTTGCTATCCTTCTGTCACAAACACCCCTCACACTTGTCTCCACCCTCATCACCCTGCCTGCACTCTCTTCTTCACCTCTCTTGGGAATTGTTCATTGCTTTGGATGGTTGGCCCAAGTTATTTATCCATCCATCTTCACTACCTCTAGTCCTGGCATCTTCACCATTCCATTTGCCCATTCTCATTCACACAAGTCTTGCTTCTACTGGCTTTCATTCCTCTTCTCTCCAGTGCATACCTCCCCTCTCTCCAGACTCTCTTCCACCTGCTCCCTACTCTCACTACAGATGCCAATGTCGTCTGTGAACATTATGGTCCATGGAGACTCTTGTCTGACCTCACCTCCATCAACACTCTCAAAGCAAACATTCCATCTGCAGTACTTTTCTTGGCATGAAGCTATAACACTGCTCACTAATCATCACCCTATTTCATAACTTCGCTTCAACACTTTTTTCCATATCTTGAACAACTTTATACTACTTTTGGCACCGGTCCACTTCTTTTCCATTCGTTGGACATCATCTTTCTCTCACTCTCCAATTAAGTAATAGTAGAATGAGTTTAATCAATTATTATTAGAAAAACAAATCCTCCAAGAAGGTGTCTTGGTAGAACAATGAAAATATTATTATTATTTTTTTTTTTTACCACGTAATGATGTTTTTTTTCTTTTCCTTTATGCAGTAGAAAAGCTTGCTGGATGATAAAATTTGTATGTATATAGCATTGGAATAGTCTAACATGCAATACAATCTGAAAAAGTGTGGTATTTCCTCACACAACTTCAGTTTAAGAAGAAACCATAGACTGCCACCATGCTGCATGCACCTGCTTGAAGATGATATGAAAACATTTAACCTTTCTGAGGCACTTTTTTGAAGACATTCGCTGTAACCATAAAAACAGTTCATAGCTTTCCAGAGTTAAATAATGCCATCAATAGATTATGGAAAGATAATCACTATCATGTTGGCTCCAAAACATCTTTGTATTTAGTTTTTGAAATTGGCTTGGGAATATTCCACAGTCTGGCCTGACCTCTTGTGTAAAACCAATCTGTACCACAACATGATGTGGTGAATCAGCGTAGCATCAAGTGTGCCCTGAGTCCATCAGACGAAGAAGAGGAAATACCGATGGAGAGAAAGATACAGAAGGACAGGTGTTCTAGTGAATTGGACATCATACAGTGCCTGAAGCATGTGGAACAGGACTCTTATCATCACAAGAACCAACTCAAAGATGGAAATCACGGTTGGTTGCACGGTGTGGAAAATGCTGCATTTGATTAAAACATACCTATGCACTTGCTATGACACTAATGTGCATCACAAATGGATCAAGTGTATACAGTAGGTGTTGGCAGCTGCTCTGCAGCTCTGTGCGTTATCAGGCCCCTTCCACAGAGCAGGTGAGTTTGGATCAGAGTTATTGCTTGAGAGTAAGTCAGGCAGATATTTCAGGAAGGTCCAGGCAGGCATGTGGAAGGCACCAGGCACTAGCAGAGAAACAAAGTAAGCACTTCAAAGAGAAATGGAACAAAGCAGCAAGAAACATGTGAGTGGCCAGGCTCACTACACTGGGGGTAGCTAACAATTTGGCAAGGAATGGTGAAGAAGACTAGCCTTAAATAGTGCAAGTAATGATCATGGACAAGAGGTGTGACAGCCATACTCCTCCCATGCCACAGCCACTCCTGAAAACTAAACAGGATTAGTAACATTCGTGCCCATAGCCACACCAGGCAGGGGAGAAAGCGATAGAGCCAAGACAGAGAGCGAGAGATAGCGAGAGATTAAGTAATTTCCCTCCGGGGATTAATAAAGTATTCTGATTCTGATTCTGATAGCGGCAGGCTTGTACCAAGAAGATGCGACAGTGACAGTCACAGGGGCAGCAGTCTAAGCAGAGATACCCAGACAACCTCCCTTACTTCAGCCACCTCCTCCAGCTTCTTCTGGGGGTACAGTGAAGACTTCCCAGGCCAGCTGAGAGACATAGTCTGTCCAGTGTGTCCTGGGTCTGTCTCGGGAGATCCTGCCAGTTGGCCATGCCTGAACACCCTACCTATTAGGCATCCAGGAGGCATCATTTTAGATGCCCACCTCAATTGGTTCATTTTAGGGTGAAGGAGAAGCAACACTTCTCTGAACCCCACCTGAATGACTGTGCTCCTGACCCCCAGCTCTAAGGTAGAGCCCATACATCCTTCAGAAGGAGCTCATGTCCACTGCTTGTATCCGTGAGTCATTCTTTCATTTCATTTCATTTCATTTCATCCTTTAGGCCTCTACCTACAGTTCCACTCACAAGAATGTAGTTTAGTTGTATAGGAACATAATTTTTAGGGTACAAGACTGTTCTTTAGGGCGTGATTGCAAAATGTTCAATGTGGCAGGCAAACAAAAGCCATAGCCTGCTACAAATCTAAAATCAGTCCTGCAATCAGTTGTACTATTCCCACCACAGACGTTATCATTCTGACAAAACAAGGCTGCACTCTCATCTATGATATTATGAATGAAAGAATTCTTTTAGCCCTTTTCACATGATTTGATTTCAACAACAAAAATAAACATTTTACACATGCAGTGCAAAACAAGTACAACAGACTTAAGTTTATTTGATTTATTCCCCTGCCTTATTTGAGGATATTAATTTTTCAGTAGCCTTAAACAGATCAGTTGCTTTAAAAAAATTAAAAAAAAAAATCATGCTTTCTAACATGATTGCCCAGATTTGAAGATTTGTTACTTGTTTTTGTTTAACCTCATGATAAATTATTGGGATAAATTGTGTTTTTGAGCCATTAACTGGAGCTTAGCAACGCCCATATACAGCTACAAATGGAACTAAGATCCAGATACAGCCCTCAGACAGCACCAGGGAGATGTGAGCAATCTATGAATGCCACAGAATGCTTACTACTTTGAGTGTGTTTATGTCATTTGGTGTACTCAGTGAAAGTAAGGCTATACTTTGCATGTGTATTTGCATGAAGCCCAGGCTAGTCTGCTGTAGTATCTGGCACCAGATGGCCTCTGAGCGTAACCCCGTTGGCCCGTCCAGCTTCAGCCTGAGCAAGAGGTGGGGACAGACGCCAAATGTCAGCAACTCGGACTGCCGTTCACTCTTCCACACATCAAAGCTAATGAAGTGTGTTCAAGTGCCATGGAGGGACTAGTGAGAGAGGGAGTGCATGTGGGGTGACAGTCGGGAGGGACTACATCACACTATAATTGCTTCCTGAGCTATGCTAATTAATTAGCACATACATGCATTTCTAAGCGGGTCATACATGCTGAGCCAGATGGTCTAAAAGAAAACATGTATGTGCGTGAAGTACTATCAGGGAACGAATGAATAGTACATAGCAGGCGTAGCTGAGACATTAGCATAATATATTGGTTGGAACACTGCAGACAATAAAGACAATTAACTATGTGATAGCGGGGACTTCCTGAGAGCTGCCACTACAGAGAGGAATGGAAATTCTGGCACACTTTTTACTTTCAACATTGATTGCTTGTTGTTCTCCATTAGCTACTTTTACTGTCCACCGGCCCCATGTGTGTTTGTGTGTGTATATATTCTAAAATTGTACCCTGTTTTTACCTTTTAGAGGGTCTATTTATTATCTAATGGGTCATTCTGGTGCCAGTCCCAATTACTTTAGATATAGGTATAAGATAAATGAATTTATCATATTTTCTTTTTTCCTAGTTTCCACTAAATACTGAAACTCTGTCCCACATTATTTCTTGTAAGCTTTCCTGTAAACCTTTTAGCATCCATCAGGTTGCCCTACTTCAACTCTTGTTTAGGGTTGAAATAGGGCTGAACTCCTTTCAATTCAATTCAGTTCAGTTCAATTTGTTTATATAGCAGCAATCCCCAACAAAAGTTGCCTCAGTCCACTTAACACTGTAAGGTAATAGAGTGAAAACAATCAGACAATCCTCTATGCGCAAGCACTTGGTGACTGTGGGAATTTATATATCACTGAAATGGCAGTAAAGATGGATCCACTCAGTCACTTGTGCATTCAACACGACTCCACGCCCCCATGTGCCAGATTTCAAAGAAACGAGAGGTGCAAGACCAGCTGAAACAACTCCAAACCACGTCAGTAATTGTGACCTCATATTTGGCACACGTCACTGTTTGAGAGAGCGATAATGGTGAGTATACACCATGTGTAAGTGTTTCACCAGTGGCTCGGTGGATGCTAAGAGGTGAACAGACAAGGATAAGACTGCAAGAAATCAGGAGGTGGACAGTGTGTATACATAAATGAAAAATGGTCTAACAACTATACGATCTATGACAGACATTGTGATAAGAATATAGAACTCATGTCAGTAAGTCTCAGACCATTTTATATGCCAAGGGAATTTACTAAGATAATTGTTTTTAATGTGTATGTACCACCTGATGATGATGGAAAAGCAGCTTCAAACATACTGTATGATTGGATCACGAACTGTGAAAGTAATTCTCCAGACTCTGTTATTATTGTTTGTGGCGATTTTAATCATTGTGATTTTCAGAAAACTATTCCACATTATCAGCAATTTGTTCAGTGTCACACCAGAGGTAATAAAATCCTAGACCTGTTTTTTTGCAATGTAAAGAATAGTTATGTTGCCAAAAGTAAAAGTCCTCTTGGCGAATCAGATCACAACATTATACATATGTTGCTAAACAGAAATTAAAACAAAATAAACCCGTGACGAAAACTGTGAAAGTGTTGGATCAGGATACTTGTGATGAAATGCAGTACCGTATGGAAACAACTGATCGGGAAATGCTGTATGACTCAAATTCATGTCTGGAAGATAATGTAGATGTAATCACCAGTTGCATAAATTTTGGCACAGACAATATTATTAGAACAAAATCAATAACATGTTACCCGAACAGTAAGCCATGGGTTACTAAAGAGCTTAAGGAGTTACTAAACATTAAAAAAATGCTTACTTGACAAGAATGATTCTCAGTTGAAGGATGTAAAGAGAGGAATTAGGAAATGTATTTATAGGTG
>VUQH01067456.1:0-30827 GCA_015106775.1 Etroplus canarensis
AAGTCCCTACTCTCACCTCCACCCTCCTACCTTTCCTTCTCTCTCTCTGCCTCCTAACACGCTTTCCCCCTCTCCCCCTCCTTGGTCTTCAACAGTAGCATAGTTTCCACCGGCACCCTGTTGGCTAACAGCGCCGGAGGCGGTCGTTGTTAACCTAGGCCGCGACCGATCCGGTAAGGAAGTCGTGTTATGAATCCACATATTTGATTTGGCAAGGATTTTACGCCGGATGCCCTTCCTGACGCAACCCTCCCCATCTACCTGGGCTTGGGACCGGCATTAGGAGTACACTGGCTTGTGGGCCCCTGTGGCTGGGACCCCTTCGTTCCAGTGAAGGGAAATCTTAATGCTTCAGCTCACCAAGACATTTTAGACAATTCTACACTTCCAGTTTTGTCCGAACAGTTTGTTCCAGCATGACTCCGCCCCAATGCGCAAAGCAAAGTTCATAAAGACATGGTTGGATGATTTTGTGTGGAAGATTTCAACTGGCCCACACAGAGCCTTGACTTCAACCCCATCGAACACCTTTAGGAAGAACTAGTATGTACATTGATACTGATATTGATAATTGATACCTTATTGATCCTGAAGGAAATTGTGGGCCAAGTAATTTTGTCCAGCATCAGTGTCTGACTTCACAAATGCTCTTGGGAAAACATTCAAATAGGCAAACTCCAAAGTCTTGTAAAACAAACCTTCTCAGAAGAGCAGTAGCTGTTATAGGTGATAAGGGGGAATCAACTCCATATTGATGCCTATGGATTTAGAATGGGATGTCATGAAAGCTCCTACAGATATTATGTGTAGGTGGCCCAATACTTTGGTCAATCTCGTGTATATCGGGATATTGATTTTAGCCATATTCCCCACCACTAATCTCCCTCTTCAAAAGTCTCTATTAGCCTGCATGTGGCAACTGTACAACTCCACTACAGCAGTAACTGAGTAAGATGCCTTGTTAAAATATTTAATTAAAAATAAACAGAGAGGATTTCTCATCTATTTTCATTGCCAAACTGTTTCCAGTCGATATATCAGTACCCACAAATATTTTTAATTTATCCTTTACACACATTTACAATAAAGTATTAGAGGGAGACAGCTGGAGAACAATTCTCTAAGAGGAAGAAAATTGTCCAGGCATTAGCTTGATTTAATGTCAAACCTGTTAAAAAAGCTGTAGAGCACTCATATATGACTCATGTGATTTATCCCTGCTTGGAACGCAGGAGTGTGACTGTATAGGGCAAAAGCAGTCGAGTCAGCAGAATGATCAATATCATCATAATAAACATGGAAACCTCACAAGAGAATCCAGACCCTGGAAAAAGCCATCTATCAGGCTTCATTTGACTACTGGGAGCCCTCCACACTGACCTAGTTTGTTGGGTTACTGGCAGACAGCTGAGCACGTGCCGACCCACAGTCGGCCCCATTTAGGAGATTCAGTTTTCCCCCCACTTAGTTTCATGAACGGGCAGCCAGACAGAGCTCCACTCTTGCTGTGCCCTGCGATTTGGAGTTAGGGGTTGCATGCAAGATTAATGACAGCAAAGGATCAATAAGTATTCATTCCACCACCAGGCATTTTCCTATTTTTTACATTATAGCCTGTAATTTAAATTGATTTTAATGAAAAATTTTACACAAAATAATCCAAATTGGACAAGTGAAATGAAAAAAAACATATTTTACAAACATCTAATAAATAAAAAAAGCAAAAGGCGGTGTGTGCATATGCTTTGTCGCTTTGCTATGAAGCCCCTAAATACGCTCTGGTGCTACCAATTACCTTCAGAAGTTTCATAACTGATTAAATAAGATCCACCTGTATGCAATCTAAGTATCACATGAGCTAAGTACATATACACCTGTCCTAAAAGTCCCCAGAGTCTGAAACACCACCAAGCAAGCGACACCACGAAGACCAAGGAGCTCTCGAAGCAGATCAGGGACAAAGTTGTGGAGATGTCCAAATTAGGGTTGGGTTATAAAAAAAAACATCAGAAACTCCGAAAATCTCACAGAGCATCAAAAAGTCAGTCATCACAAAATGGAAAGAATATGGCACCACAGCAAACCTGCAGAGAGGGACATTTACCAAAACTCACAGACCAGGCAAGGAGGATATTAAGCAGAAAAAGCCATTGCTTACATTAAAAAATAAGAAAGCACATTTAGAGTTTGCCAAAAGGCATGTGGGAGACCTCCCCACCCAAACATACGGAAGACGGTCCTGGTAAGACTAAAATTGAACTTTTGGACCATCAAGGAAAACGCTTTGTCTGGCGCCAACCGAACACCTCTCATCACCCCAAGAACACCATCCCCACAATAAAGCATGGGGGTGGCAACATCATGCTGTGGGGATATTTTTCATCAGCAGGAACTGGAAAACTGGTCACAACTGAAGGAATAATGGACAGTGCTAAATACAGGGAAATTCTTAGGGAAAACCTTTTTCAGTCTTTCAAGCATTTGGAACTGGGATGGAGGGTCACCTTGCAGCAGGACAATGACCCTAAACATACTGCTAAAACAGCACTTGAGTAGTATACGGAGAGAAGTGTTAAAATGTGAGAATGGCCTAGTCAAAGCCTAAACCACAATTCAATTGAGAATCTGTGGTATGAAAAGATTGCTGTACACCAGCAGAACCCAGCTTGAAGGAGCTGAAGCAGTTTTACTCTGAAAAATGGGTAAAAATCCCAGTGGCCATGTGCCAAGCTCACAGCCATACCCTAAGAGACTTGCAGCTGTAACTGCTCTAAAAGGCTGCGCTACATAGTATTGATCATTAGATCGGTTTTGTTTGGTTCTTTAATTATTTCACTACTTCACTACTTTGAACTGTTTTGTGTAAAATTTGTGTGTCAAATCTAAATAAAACAATCTATTTGAATTGCAGGTTGCAACACAAATAAATAGGAAAATTGCCTGGAGGGGGGATATTGTCGCATCCCACTGTATATATTATGCAAAGCAAGGTTAACAAAAAGCTAATATTACTTATACTTATAGGTACAATTAGTATTTAATTTACATCCACACTTATTCTGCTGATTTATACTTTTATTCCATTGTATTTCAGCAACTAATTTTATACCCTACAACTTTTATCTAATGGCTGTATTTACCATTTTCTTTGTAGATAAAAAAAACATATGATCTTTTTATAAAATCTAATGAACTGAATTAACATAAACTAATACATCAAACATTTTGGGAGTTATGACTTTGTATTTCACAAGCTGTGAGATGACACCACTCTCGTATCTTACTGAAGCCATAACCAGGTACCTTAGCTTAGCATAGACACTCAAAACAGTAGGAAACATTATTTTCATGTGTCCAAAGATAAAATGTCAACTATATAGTTTTATAAAAAGCTACAAGGCTTCGAGAAGCTGGTCAGTTTGAAAACTCCATAAAGTTACTTGTCCCAGCAATTAATCCAGCATAGGACACTGAAAAGCACATCTTTGAACTGTCATTCATCTCATTCTGCTTTTGTCTGGCACAAACAAACCAGATTAATTTACCTTTCAAAGTGACAATTTCCATCTGTTTCCCATTTTTGCTAAGTTAACATGCAACCTTTTCTATCAGTCTCATACAAGCATGATACCACTCATCTAAACTGTCATGAGAAAGCATATTATTCTGTTGTTTTAAGTTAAAATTTGATTGAAAGATTTTTTTTTTTTTTTTTTACACTGGGCAATTCTGAATACATCCTTTTGCCTGTAATTACCTTATTTTTCTCCTTTTCACCTGGCTAACAGTACAACTTTCTAATTCCCCTCATTTCCATCCTTCCAGGTAAAGCTCAGATAATCGTCTCTATGCAGGAGCACCTGCTCACTCGGTTGGACCTATCGTGATCCCACTTAACAGGTGAGTGACCGCACTAAGTCCATTAACACAGGCAACTAGTGACACAGCTTTACACGTGCCCACGCTCACAGGTAAACACAGTGTGAGATGAGGCTGAGACCACACACATACACAGCTCTAGTTAAGGTTGATAGGGATCAGTGGGCTTAAATACAAGACAGGGTGGGAAGAACTATTCAAGGTCAAAGTACAAGGGTAACTACTGATGACTCACCCTTCAATGTCATTTTGCGGTCTATATAAAACAAAGAGGATCTGTTAAACTTATGCTGAGAGCTTAAATGGGTTTACAAACACTAAAAAATGAGGTGGCTTTCGCCGTAGTGTAGGGCCATTTGCTTTGACCAACATGACAATAGGAGAGAAGCTGACCTGAAATTAATTACAGACATGCTTTTAAATCCGGGAAGTCCCTCCAGAGCATCCTCTATCTGCAAAGACAACAATGATCAGGCATGAGGTTGAAACCACGGCCAGTTTGTTTCTTAGTTTGAACGGGTTACAATGAACTCACCAGCCAAAATAAATTGTATTCATTGTTCCAAAAGGACTCATTCTGTTCAAAGTAGCTGAAAGGTCGCTCCCAGATTATTTTTCTTAAAAGACAGACTGCTGCACTGCAGTAACTCACAGAGAGCTGCTTTTAGTGGTATGCAGTCTTGTTTCTCTACACTAAGAAAAAAACAATACATATACAGATCTGCAGACTCACTGACCCAGTTTATTAAATCTTTCATAAAGATTTCCAGGGTCTTTTGTCTGCTGACTTGTCCTCCAGTTCCTCTTTCTTTACACCCATTTACCATCAGTCCCTGTCCTCCTCTCCATTCCACTCTACTCCCTCTTAATCTCTGCAAGGCACGCAAGCTTGTATGTATACAGCATGTGTCTTGTATAGAGAACAGTATGTGAAGATGTGTGCAGATGTTATGTGTCTAGAAAATCCCCACAGAGAGTAACAAGCAGGTCAGCAAGTAAAAAAATATTAAATACAGGCATCAAATACAAACCAACCCATGATGCACATGTACAAAAAGAAATAATCCCAAAAAAATTACTAAATGTTTTTTTTTATTTGCAAGGTATTTGCATGTTTGTGTGTCCACTGTAGTTGTGTGTCGAGATAAATGGTACGGAAAAGCCAGTAGTGATATTTACAGGATTTTCCGAGTACCTGTAAAATCACTGAAGTTGCTTTCAAAGGTGAGTACCTGTGGAACTGTATGCTTGTGCAAAAGTTTATCCATTGCCAAGACACAAGTCACAGAGCTGTATTTTCAGCACATTGTTATTTCACCATAACCAACTGCGTATCATAAAATCTGTGTGTTTTGAACCCCCGCCTAACAGTTTGGATTTAACTGCTGCTGCCATTAAAGTGAGTGTTTTTAAGACTAACAATGCATCAATCACAGATCATAAACCATTTGATATATTGGGTCCAATACACAAAAGAGAGATATAAAAAGAAACAGACACAAGGAGGCAGAGCAAAAGGCAAACCTTTTCAGCAACTTGTCTGCTGAGCATTTGGTACTGGAGGCTGGCTGGATCAGCAAGGTTTTCAGTGTACGTTTCGCCAATCAAGAGGATGCTTAGCTCCACCACTTGCTCTAGTGGCGCAGGAGTGGGAGGCTGCACGGTTATATCATTGTAAAGCTGCGTAATGAGAAAGAGATAAATGACACATTTTAGTTAAGGTCAAGACATCAACTCTAGTTTGTAAACAGTCCATGTTTACACTCACTGGACTCTCTTCCAGGCCTGGTGAAATGGCAGCAGCGTCCTCCTCCTTGTCTTTATCTATATCTGCTGGGTGGTTAAGTTCATATGCAAAAGAAAGGGATTGTCAGTTTATTTCAGGTGAATGTCAGCTTAAACGTTTGGCAAGTGCCACGATTAGTGATAGTTATATGGATTAGACTGTTCTTACCCTGACTTCTTGCTAACACTTAGGGTCAAGTGGCCCAAAGCCAAATTCACACAGAAAGATACATCCTCCAGAATACAAAACTGCACACTAGATAATCATCTAACACGAAAACAGAAATGCTATGGCAGGGTGGATTCTTAAAAAGCATGGGATTTTGCTACAGCTACCAGTTTAATCAGGAGCGACACTGACCTTGCTCAGGAGCTTGAACAGATTCTGGAGTGTCTGGTGTTGGAGGGCTGCGAAACAGCAGAAGATTGTTTTAACAGTGCTGATTCCACATTACATAATTAGTTCAAATAAAAAGGCACAAAACACCAGCTTTAATGGCTTATGCACACTGTGTGTGAAGACACAAGAAGACATTAAAGGATAACTATTTTTTAATGTTTTACAACAAATTAAAGGAAAAAAAACACAAATAACATGTATTGTTGAAGCCAAAGCCTGAAACAGGTTTCCCAGTGTCTGAAAATTATTAAAACACATTAAACATCCTTATAAAAAAAAGATGCTTTCTGACATTTTTTCAAAGAAAGTTGTCTCTTTTATTATTAGATCTAAAAGTAAAAGTACACTGTCTGTGTCTTTACATGTAACAGAAAATTGTAAAAATAAAAAAAAAGACTTCTGCCACTTTATAGATGTACTATCTGTCAACTTTATTTTTTGTGTAACTTTGGTGGCAATAAATTATTCACTTAATACATAAGTAGCATAAAGATTCTTAAATTAATTAAAACACAAAAATTTTATTGGCTTAAAACTAAATTCTAATGCCCTGCGTTTTTATACGCAAATTATCAATCTATAATTGAAACCAATAGTATAGCACTTCTATATGTTTTATAGGGATAACAGTGACATGGATGCATTGCTTCAGGCTGTGACTACTCATGCAAGACTTGCTGTTTAGATTCTTTTTTGTTTTTTGGTCTGTTGATTGAATCAGTTAAAAACAAAAAGAGAAAACTATAGTCAGAAAGGCAATGATCGGGATCCAAGCAAATTACGAGTGCACAAACAACTAGACTTTATTTACCTAAACAAACCCTTGAAAATATATCACAAGCATGAACTGCTTCACTGTCGGCCACCAGGAGATTTGAAACCTGGACCATATAATCTCTAGAGAAGATAACTCACTGACATCACATGTGCAAAGCTGGGGTATTTTTTCATCTGCTCAAACTTCAACTTGGTGATAAAATTCTTAAAAAAGAAAAATCATTCTGTGGGTTTCATGGGTATGTCAAACACCTTGATGAGGTGTGACCAAACATCTGGTAAAATAGATACTGTTACTTTTTATAGCAATGAATGTTATTGCAGATTCATTGCTTCGCATTTGTGAGCCCAGATTGCAGCATGTGATATCTGAATTTCACTTGCATTTGAATGAGGATGATGGGAGATACTGGTGTTAGGTGACATTGCATATTTTGAAAAATACCAAGTGATGAACTTCTGAATTAATCATAGGTTGGAGTGTGGCAACTTTTGTGACATCAGAGGATGTCCTGAGCTTTAGGTGCTGTCAGATGAACAGGAATTAAATGGAAATATTAAAAAGTCTGATTTGTTGCAATAAACAAAGCTGAAATTTAATAAATCATTACTAAGTCTTAGGCATCCAATGAGGCAAGACACTATAGATTGTAAAAAACAAATTTTGTACATATCCTTATTGGCAATAGCAAGAAATAAAAATTTTGATTTTTGATTACCCCCAAGAGAAGGTATGTAGGCTCAGTGAACACTCCTAAACACATCTTGCATTTCAGGTTGATATCCCAAATCATTCATCGGACATTTTGAATCATTTTAAATTACCTTGTTTTGTTTTTATTTCTTAATTAAAATTGTATAATCAGCAAATTCCCAAGATGATCCTGATAAAGTTTTGGGATAAGTAGTGCCATGGATTCTGTTGAGGTCTTAAAAACTGGCTTTATGGAAAAGGAAAAAAGTAACAGCATGTCATATTCTTAGACCAATGCAGCAAAAGACACAGGCCAATTAAGAAAATAGAATGATGAATGACATCTGACGCTAGGCCAAACCATTTTCCAGACAACTGCAAAAACAAAGTTAGGTTTTGGGGTGAGGAGTGGAGAGGAATTTGGGCCAGGTCAAATTTCATGCTTTCAGGTAATATGGTATTTGCCGTACAAACACTCCGAGTACAGAAAAATAAAAAATAAGAAGAATTGCAACCATTATAGTTGCATTCCTGCTGCTTCTTGGCTTGGAGCCCTATAAATGCCAATAATGTTATCCTTTAAAGGGGAACTCCAACAGACAGTGAGCAGGGACCATACTAGCTAAATCTACTTCACACAAATTAAATGGGACAGAAGAAAATCCAAAACAAATAAATGTGAGAGATCATGTTTGGTAAGTGATGAGTGGGAATATGAACAGGTAAGGTTGAAGAGCTTTGACAACCTTACCTGCACATATGTTGCCAGGACCTGGTGGGCTCACTACAGATAGTGGTAAGAATGACACATTTACAAAACACACACTTAATGATAAGATTATAAATGTATCATTGATATGTCACTTTAGGGAAACAGGCAGAGAGTTTCTATTACCTTTTCAAACTGGGCCGTGACACTCTCTGGAAATGGAAAAGCATTTTATAAGCTACCACATTAGCCAACTCCAAAGTCATTAATCATGTTCTGTGCTTTTTATTTAGTTATCCAGTTACCTTTTTAGCCAGAGTCTGATGCTCCTCTGACTCACTAAAGTAGCTGCCAATATCTCGTGCAGTGACTGTGCCCTCCTGACATCGACTCATCCAGCTTTGGTACTCTTCCTGCCCCGGGAGGCGATCCCAGAAGATCTTAAAAGCCTCCCATATGGTCTCCTGGCACACTGATCAGACCGAGGAAAGGCACAACCCACTTAAAATCTGCAGTACTTACTTTCATAGTAATGTTTTCCACATTAGTGTTCTTGTTGTGACACTTAAACTCTAAATTGAATATATATATGAATTTTTGACAAGAAAGCCGCTACACATGTTGCTGTAGCTGAGAAAAAAGATCATATTATAATGTTAATTCAACTAATGTCTGACCTAGATATTATTGGTCAGAATTTCTGGGGGCCCAAACTAAGGCACAGATCGATATCCCTTTCCATGTTGATGTCATGACATAACTCCCTTTCATGAGTCAGCCTACTGGGCAATGATCCAAAGTCAGTGCACAGACATATGCTCCAATCTTCTTCCCTAATTAACAGTGTCCACAAGGCTGCAGTGATCACTTCCAAATCCATATCTAACTTACATAACCTCCACACACATAACACATAGCAGTTAAGCAATAAAATAATATCTGTTTCCTGTTGAATAGTTTAATTTGGCTGTAATTTTTACTAAATAAAATTTAGAACATTACACAGATTCCTCTGGAGCAGCTCTGACCCTGACAAAAAAATAAAACTTTTCAACAAAAAAATACATGATGTTGTTATAGAATAAATATTGACAAACTATTCCAAATCATGTGATTTGAGGCAGCATTACTTGCTACTATACAGCTTGGTTGTCAAGTTGCATTGTGGGTAATTAGTAGGTAATTAAAAAAGAAACTCAATTCAACTCAGTTTTATTTATAAAGTGGCAATTCACAAAAAAAGTCACCTCAAGGTGCTTTATGCTGGAAGGTAAAAACCCTACAATATTCGAGAGACAACCTGAAAAATGGAACAATCTCCTATGCGAAAGCACTTGGCGATGGTGGGAGGGAAGAACTCCCTTTTAACGGGAAGAAACCTCCTGCAGAATCAGGTTAAGGGACAGGCAGCCATCTTCATCAACCAGCTGAGGGGTGAACAAGAAGTCCCCCAGCAGCCTAAGCCTATCACAGCTTAACTAAGGGATGGTTTCGGGTCACTTTATCCAGCCCTAACTACAACGTTTATTAAACTTTATCTCTTGCTCTGCTGCAGACTGTAATAATCCTAAAAGAGTAGAAATTTGGTCACACAAAATGAGAACCTACCCACTGAACTGCATTTATTTAACTTTTTCTTTTTAACCAGGTAAGAGCCAATGCAAGTAACAACTTCTTTTTAATGGAGCCTTAGTACCGAGTACATATCACCAGGGTACATGTTGTGCAGTTTAATTTCAGTAAAGTGACCGAATAAGTAGACCAGTCTGTTTGAACACAAATCAAATGAAACCTAATCAACTCTGGTGGATCCCATTGTATAAATGCAGCGAAGATTAACACTTTTGCCTATTAGAGAATTCATTCTTTCCACTTTGGAGACACACAGAGCAAGGCACAGAGGGGGGGAATTTATCAAAACCAGTTTGATTGTTTTTGTCCTTATCCAACCTGACAATGACAGTGAAAATCCCTTGAGTAGATTCAGATTTACACTGATTCATGTTGGATCTTACCTCTGAGATGAAAGTAGCTCAGATGGTTTGCAACAACTTGCTCAGCAGTCTCTTGTGCACACAGTCTGACTCCACTTGGGAAAAGGATGTTCCTTTTCTGTCGAGAGATAACTGCATGGCCCTCATGAGATGCCTTCACTTCAGATATATCAGTGATGTGTGGAAACACTACAGGCTCCTGAGTGTAAGGCAGACCTAAATATCCCATTGAAGAACCCTCCACTGTTGCATCTGGGGAGCACAACAGCAATAACAAAATTTAAGATATAGCATTTATCTGTGCATTTAATAGAGAGAAATCAATTTTTATGTCAATTAGTGACACATACCTGCACTTATGTCCAGAAATATGACCATAAAACTAAATACAGCAGAGTAGAAAACAAATCTCCAGGATAGGATGCTCATGTTAAATCCGTGATTGTGTTTAAATCCGTAGCCTTGGAAAAGGATCAAGTAGATATGTGTTCCGTCTCAAGACAAGTAACAGCAATGGGAACAACCTATTACAAGTTTGCATAGTTCAGAACTCTCCAGACCCCAACGAATAAGAAAACCCCATTCAAAAACCATTTGATGACACAGTCACACTGTGGTTTCCTGCTTTTCTCAGTGCCTGAAAAGAGGTGTGCCCCATGGTGCTGAGAGGACAGGTAGATAGGCAGATGGCACTTGAAAGAGAGGAGGATTTTTTAATGCTTTCTAATCCTGTTTACAGTAAGCCTTTTAGGAGAGCTCACCAAGAAGTTACTGGAGCAACACTGGGAAGGGAGGGTGCTTAGTAGGGAGGAAACGTGGACAGAGGAGGTACCAGTGGCCACACAAATGACAGAAACCAGCTAGAAGGACTGTATAACATATCAATAGGAATATGTGGCAGGTTATGGATTTAGTTGTGATTTAATGTCTTTTGCAAGAAATCTTGCAATGATTCAGTTAGAGGACAGTCCCTTTAACTGACAGCCACCTTATTGGACATCATAAACCTATATGCAATATAATCCTACAGGAAAATTCTGATCTAAAATTTGCAGGTTTTAGCTAAAGACGGGCAAGGACAAACAATTGCCAAGGTAATCCTACACTGAGCCTTGACCATTCACCCACATACACACATACTGAAATCCTCTCACTGTATATATAGTGACAGCAGTGAGAGTCAAAGACTCAGGAGTTGACCCTAAACCCCATCATCTATGGAGTTTGAACTGTTCTTGAAAGAGAAAACTACCTCTTCTTGTCATTAAGCAGGCTAACTATTATATACATAAAAGAAAAAAAAAAGTAAAATGGACCATGGTTGTGCTAATGGTAATGGTAATATTTACATATATAAATATACTGTTCAAACATTTTAAGGAAAAATTTGATTAACACAGTAAGGGACGTCAATCTGTCGAGTGAGGAAGCATAACGCATAATAAACTGATTTCAACCGCTTTGGTGCAAATGGAAGTTACAACAGGAACACTGGAAAGGTAACAAGACAACCCCCCAAAAAGGGAAAGGTTTTACAGACCATTGCTCTCTCTTTATCTGTCCTAAATGATTTTTCTCTAGTGTCCTTGTCACTATTGGTAGCACGCGAAGGTACCTACAGCCCAATCATGGACAGGTCCAGCTCCTCCAGAACTGCACATCTATACAAGCCATCACAAAAAAGTGAATAATGTTTTCTTGAAATAGAATAAAACTGCTCATACATAAACAAGACTAAATCAGTCTAATATCAATTTAGTCAATCAGTTAATTGACTACCACTCATCTTGATATGAAACCTTGGTTGTCAAAATAATTACCCAGAATACACCCATTTATATTTAAGTAATTCTTCACATAAAACAAACTGGGCTTATTGCCAACCTTCAACCATCTAGTTTCAAATAGAAAAACATCATCAGAACAACTGTAATTTGTTCAACAAGTTTTAATACACAAGTGAAACCAAATGTATTTTGACTAGTTTAGAGTTTCTGTACATTCATCCAACACTAGGTCTAAAAAAACATCGCATTGTGAACACCATAAGGTGTTAAAAAAGAAATACACGACTGAACAAACAGGGCAAAAACTACAAGAGCATCAAGAATAATCTCTGCTGAGAAGAATTTAGGCAAAAGTAATGAATGACTGCATGGGTCTTAAGTAGATCTTAGTTTGTTACACATGCCAGTGTGTGCACCCCTAAACTTTTTGCAAGCTGTATTCATATTAAACAAATTCACAAAGTTGACAAGCTTAAGATTATTGTTATTGTTATCAACCTTCATTTAACCAGGATGTGAATCTCTTGAGGTGAAGAATCTATTTTGCAAGATTTGGACCCAGGCAGGATAACAGTGCTAACCAGTGAATTTTGATAAACCTAAACAGTTCTGATAACATGGTGGGGAAGACATGTCTCCCAAAATTTGTACAAAAAGGTTAATCTACTGTGCATGTACTGAAGCCACAGGTTTATATAACAGAAGCCACTAGTTTTAAAAGGGTCAGGTGTCATATTATTATATTAACAAACAGATAGCATTTTGTCAAAGTTAATACAATTTTCTGATGCTTTTTTAGAATATTTTATATGCAAAATGATCCTGCAGTGGATAACAGAGTTACACATACACACTGATATACAGAGTTTAGCTTTGTTACAAAAGGTGGTGAATAAAACTGTAACTTAGAGGGTGAAGCACAATCCTGAGGTTTCATTCGCATTTTATAATGATGACATGAAAACACTATGTATTAAAAACTGAGCCTGAATTTTATGAATTTTGTCTAAAGTAAATCTCATCTAGTAAAATTGTGTTGATACAAAAGAAGGCAAAATCCAGACTATCTGGATTACAAAACACGCAACTGAAATCTGGACTGAACTATGAGTCATATAATACATGAAATGTCTACCAAATGCCAGAAAGCTGAATTAAAATCAAAAATATCTCTAGACTAGCCTAAAGAAACCAAGGCTTAGGCTGGTGCTAAAGAGATCCTTTAAAAAAAAACAGTAAGAGATAAAGAAAGGAGGGAAAATCTTTTTTAAAATGTAGCCGTGCAGGCTAGGTTTAACCACTTTTACACTTTCACACAATATCTGCTTGGGCAGGTTACTATATAGAAAATTAAATATTTTTTAATAAAATATCTATCAGCATAAAAACAAACAGTAAAAAGTCTTGGGGTGTACAAACATTTGCATGTCTAGCTATAATTTAAGCTTTCTACTTTAAATTAGCCAATCCTTTTATCTTCAGTCAGAGGACGTCCACAGAGTCAAAGGTTTACCTTTTCAAGTTAATGTATAACAGAATCCACTGTAAAAGAAATATTTTCAGTTCACACTGAAATGACCGTCGCTCAGTATGAGCAGTGATTTATAATGGCTACAGGAATGTGACGGGCTCAACAGCTGAGCTGCTTCGTGTGTCTATTATCCAGGTTCTGATGGCGGTAAAGGTTAAGTATGAGATCTCTTATTTCATCTCGTTTCCTCCGCACCTGCTGCCGTGCAAACCATCGTTCAAGGTGTAGAGGGAGGTCAAAGTGCACCACAGGGTCCTGCAAGCAGAAGCAGAATTAAGTATACTCTCCTTGAACATACTTAACCATGCCACTGACTGAACTAAACAATACAATTTAAAGCTGCTGCTCATCCAATGTTAAGGTGACCCTTAAAAAAAAAAAAAAAGGATCGCAAACGCTTTACCTTCAAAAAGCACTCAACATATTGGAGCAGGTACAGGCCACAGTCACTGCTGTTATCCTGAAGGGGAACATGGCAGTGTGAGCTTTTCATCTGATCAGGACCAAAATCCCTCGTTGAACCACGGCGGACCTCCCATTCTGACTGCAGGTACCTGAGAGACAATTACATGCCATTTAAAAAACATCTCACAAAGGCATACAGCTACAGACGGGTGGATTTATGATGTCATACTCACTCCCGCACAAGTTTGAATACTCGTTCGTGAAGAGAAAGTTTAAGGGAATCCATGATAAGAATACACGGCCTACAGAGAGTAAAGACAGCTGAGTCAGAGTTAACGCTTACATTCAGCTTTTATTTGTAATGCCTTTTTGTTCGGGATCCTTTAAATACACCTGTGTGTCAAATACACCTGTGTGTTAAATACACAGAGAGATTAACAATAATGTAACAAACTTCCAAAACACAGACTCTTCAAATTTCTGTGTGAATAACCACCATAATCACTATCATTCAATTTAGTGCTAGTCTAAATGGGCATTTTATCTGTTTAACAGCTGTGGTAGTTTACATTTGCATTTTACGATATATGAACAAAAGTATTGGGCCACACCTCATCATTGAATTTGGATGTTTCATTCAGTCCCATTGCCCCAGACATATAAAAACTAGCCACGCAGTATGCCTTTACAAACCCTAGTGAAAAAATGGATCATTCTAAAGAGTTCAGTGAACTCAAGCATGGTACTGTAATGACTCATTCTAAAGCAGTCAAGATGCCACTATAGCAACAAGCCGGTTTGTGAATTTTCATGCCTCCCCTCAGATACGAAGTGGCAGACCATATAAAATTACAGAGTGGGGTCACCAAGTGCTGAGGTGCGTAGTGCTATGCTATGGGAGAGAGAAGACAACATTCAATGACATGTAGCAGTAGCAAATAAATGCACGGGGAGTGAAAAGAAGTGGGTGGAGAAGTCATGTTTCAGCATGACTGTGCTCCAGTACACAAAGCAAGGTCCACAAAGGAATGGTTGGATAGTTTGTGTGAAAGAACTTGACTGACCCACACACAACCCTGACCTCAACCCCATCAAACACCTTTGGGAAGAACTATTACAGACACTGAAAATCAGGCCGTCTTGTTCCACATAAGTGTTTGACCTCACAAATGCTATTGTAGATGAACGGGCAAAAATTTCAACAGACTCCCAGAAGAGTGGAAGCTGTTATAGCTGGAAAAAGGGGGACAAGCTTTATATTAATTCCCATGGATTTAGAATTGGCTGTCATAAAAGCTCCTGTAGGTGTAACGTGTAGGATGCCCAATACTTTTGTCCATATAGTATACATTCATAGTATACAGTATTTGGACAGAAGCTGTGTCAAGTTGCACAGAGCAGATAAAGCTGGCAGGAAATCACACAATGCAACACTTTAGAGCAGGCGTCTCAAACTCCTCCCCCCCCCCTTCCGGTTCATGATTTGTCTGCAATTTGATGTCAAAAATATATAAATTTGAGAACTCTGGCTTAGAGCATCAGGTTACTTTTCAAAATTAATATCCTGTCCAGAAACCCCATCCTATACCACCATCATTACATCAACAAAACCAGTAATAACAGTCCAGAAATCAACTGGTACAGCTATATTCTGGTCAGAGGGTGTTTAGCAAGGAAAACAGGAATTCTTTCTCAAATTTGGAAAAACAAAAGATGTTAAAACTCACCTTTTGCAAACTGTCCTTTTCTGGCATGTCAGCTCTGTACAATTCTACAAAGACAAAAACAGACTGATCAAATCTGGAAAAACAAAGACATTGTGAAAACATAGTAAATAATAATAGAATTATTTCTTACTACTGGACTTGGTGGTGAGTCTTTGGTTAACTCTTCTTGAGCATTTTCTGAAACACATGAAACCAACAAATAACTTCACCTTGTTGTCACCCCTGGCTAGCAGTCAAATAAAGACAAAAAGTAAAAGAAGGCTTACACAAAAAAAATGGATCCTGACAAAAAGCTATGTACCATTCAGTCAAACATACCTGTCTCTGTGTCCATATTGTCACTGCGTATAAATAGTGTCTCTGCATCATCATGTGAGCCTTTACTTTGTTGGGCTTCATCTTGATTCACTGGTTTCCCCATCCCGCCGTGGCTCTTTCCCGCCTGTGAGCTTGGACTAGTCCAGTCCTCGAGTTTAGGCTCATCCAGTCCAGGAAAGCAAATGACAACTAAATACCAGTGGGCTCTGAAGGGAGCAAGAGTCAAGTGATGTGTTTAGCAGCATTAAATAAATAAATAAAACAAATGGCATCTCTTCTACTGAACTTACTCCTGATTTACAGGCACAAACAAGAAGTCCTTTTTAAAGATGTCTACATGTCGTGTCCATGTCTTCACCCGCTGGTGCCGCCTCTGCCTCTGACAGCTGGGACCACAGAAAAATAAAAACAAACAGGTTTTTACAAGATTAAATACACTTTGCAGTTGTGCCTGCAAGCTTGAACTTTGTATACACATATATACTGGGTCTGGTCTATATGAAATGTGTTTTAATAGGCACTTTTGCACTCACTTATTGTTACTGAATAAATGTAAAGAAAGTTCTGGTTCATTAGATACACATTAACAAATATCCAACATTAATCTCATAATTTACTGTCACAAACTTACTCAAGGCATGCGGCAAGGACAAACAAGTCCACACAAGAGGTTTAGTTATATAAAAAATAATTTATTAAACACAAATCAACAAGAACACAAACACCAAAGCAGGCTGATATCAGGTGGAGTGGAAGAGTATTTCCACTGCTTTTAAACACTGAACACTGGAATTGTGCGTGGTGATATAAGGCTTGCATGCAGCTGCTCGGCCATGGAAATCCAGGACATGAAGCTGCTGGCACACAATTTTGTGCTGATGTTAATGCCATAGGTTTGGAAATTTGCAGTTATTGAGACAGCAGAGCATTAGCAACATTTCCGCACTATGCACCTCGGCACTTGGTGACCCCACTCTGTAACTTTACATGGTCTGCCACTTTGTGGCTGAGGGGAGGGATAAAAATTCAAAAACTGACTTGTTGCTATTAGTACATCCTGAGTGCTTCAGAATGACCCATTCTAACACGAGGGTTTAAAAAAGGCAGACTGCATGGCTTGGGGCTTGATTTTATACACATGTGGCAATGAAACTGAATTAAATACGTGAATTCAATGATGAGGTGTGGTCCAATAATTTTGTCCATAAAAATCTAAATCTTAATGAGTTCAGTATATTTATTTTCAGTTCTTTGCAGTCAAATCAGTATATACACTCAGCTCAAAATTAATCACCAGAGTTTATAAAATTTAATTTATATGGCTGGCAGTTAACATTGTAGCATGTAAAACCTAATAAAGTGGGAAAAAGCAAGAACTTTTTCAGAGCACATCCCAAGATAAGGTGCATACCAAACTACTACTTACGAGTCATTGCTGCCACCTTCACTGGCATTGTCCCGCCGTGTCAGCTGCTTGTAGAAGAAGCTACTGAAGATGTGGGAACGCTCAGCGACAGCAGCAGATGCATTCTGGAGGAGGTATCTGATTAAAAAGAACACACAACACAGTCAATTTAAACGTGTCTCTCCTCTTTGTAAACTCATACAGACACAAAATCTAAAATTTTAATTCCTTTTGTTGTTGCTGCCTTTTGCTTAAAAAAAGGTTCTTACTTAAGGTAAAAATCAATGATAACATCATTGAGGTACTGCCCACTGTCAAGGCACTGCAGGTCCTCCATTGTTACAGTTATTCCTCCTTTCAATGGCGGAGGAGGGAACTGGATCAACCTAAGCATGAAAGGAGAAGAGAAAACTAAGTATCAGCTAGGTCATCAGAAGTTATAGGTAGAATAGTTCCAACAGTTTCATTAGGAATGATCTGATATTCAGATTAATATTACAGTAAGTGCTAGCCTTAATTAGCCATTCTAGCAATAACCCCCAAATAAATTACAGTTTACAGACACACCCATGTACATCATTTTGCCTCTGAACACCAACACAGGGGATTTGAAATCAAGCAATCAAGATGTGATCAAAGTGTAGACTTTCAGCATACATTTAAGTAGTTAATAAAAATATTAATTTGACCGTTGAGGAATTACAAAGATGCCTTTCATAGTACCAGTTTCACCGGATCAAAATTTTCTGGACAAACCAACATAAATATATACAGATTATACCTTGCAGTCAACTGTCATCACTAAACGCTTCATTTTCTCCCTAGAGATGCTTTGCCAGATCTTTACAGCAGCTGCCTTCAGCTGCTTGCTTTTGTCTTCAGTGACTGGAAGGCTTGCTCAGCTGGACTGGGGTCAGTTGACTGACTCAGCCACTGTAGAACTTTCCATTCTTTTTCCTTAAGAAGCCATCAGGTTGTTTTAGCTTAATGTTTGGGGTTATTATCCATCTTAATCATGAATCAACATCCAACAGCGTTAGACTCCATCTTAGAAGGAAAGAATTGTACAACGAATTCATGCTGCTACTTCTATCAGCAGTCACATCATCAGTCAGCAACAATGACCCAGTTCCTCTGGCAGCCATACGTGCCCATGCCATCACATTACCTCTGCCTTGTTTGACAGATGATGTGAGATGCTTCAGATCATGAGCCCTTCCTTTTGTTCTTCATACTCTTCTCTTCCCATCTTTCTGGTTCATGCTCATCTGGACTTAATCTCTCTACAGAGTCCTATTTCAAAGCTGGGCCAGATTTATTTGATGTTTTCAAGTCTAATCTGCCTTTTTGTTCTTGACCAAGAGTTTGTATTTTACACTCTGTATTTACTTTCACAAAGTCAACTTTTGTTTGCAGACCTTGATGATGATGATGCACCTACCACTTCAAGAGTCTACTTGACTTGGCTACATGTTGTGAAGAGGTTTTCCTCACCTACATAAGAAAAGCACCATCATCCATTTTTGTCATTTTTCATGGTCTTACAGGCCTTTTGGTGCTGCCAAGCTGGCCAGAGTATTCCTTCTACTGAAGACTGACTGATTGCTGATTGTAAAGTTTCATCTATTTCTCTGATAGGTATGTATTTTGGGTTATTTGTTTTTGGGTTATTTTGTCCCAGTCTAATGATCAACTGCTTTTACTTGCATTGACACCTTTTTAGGCCATGTAGTCAAAGTCCCAATTACCAGCTACCAAATTCAAGTTGAACACTTGGAATGAACTTCAGTCTTTTTGTCTTCTTAATTTGTCAAACAGTTCACACCTAGCCATAAAACTGCTCATCAATCAACTGTCCCAGTAATCACTTTAATTAACTCCTGCTCCTTTAATCAAATCTTGATTGCAGTAATTTAAATCCGCCGTGAAGAAAAAATTACAATTTATTTGTGCCACTGTTCAAATATTTAAGGGCCTGGCTATATGCACATTTTAAATGTACAAAATGAGTGCTTTGCTGTTAGACTGATAATCTGTATGAACATATTTCAAACATCCATTGGTAAATCTTATGGGCATCTAATAGGACAATGTAGGTTACTTGCCTGCGGGCCAGACCCTGATGTTTATATTTAGCCCAGTTAGAGTCTGGTTTACACAGCGACAGAGAGTAGGATCCTTTGGTTCTACGATGGCATATTGTATACACAGGCGATGGTTCTTCCTTTTTCTTCTGTTGATTGAAATTCATATCACAGACCAGTGGTTGTCAGGCAGTTGTGAAATAAGCATAAACTAAATAAGAGAGCTTGCAAAACGAATACCAAAAAAGAAAAAAGGTTTCTTCTACCAAAAGTGTTGCTCATTTTTTCCAAGCTTTCTTCTAATTCTACATGTGTTTGTTGGATTTTAATTGCAGGGACTATAAATTTCAACAACTCACAACCAGTAAACACTTACATCAAAGGAATGTTCATCTTCTTGTTCTTCCTGATCCTGCTTTGGTTTGAGCAACGATGCCCCTGTGTCGGGCTCTGGTGTAATCTCAGGCTCCAACACAGACTCTTTCTTTAAGTCAATCTCTTGTTGGATGTGTGGTGTGGGGTTTTTGTCTTCTTCAGTTTCAGAGTCAGTGTTCTTCACACCCAGCATGGAGAGCAGGGAAGAGTCAATTCTTCTAATTAGCTCTATACTATCATCCAGAGAAAGAACAGGAGACTGAGTGTATTCCAAACCACTAATTCTGTCTGTACCATGTGTTAAATTGTCTTGTTTGTATGTCAGACTTTTGAGACAGAAAATGTCCAGGAGAGAACGCAGTAAAGCGCCCTCCATTCCCTCCAGAGGTTCTCTCAGAGTTAGGAAGATGAAAGGGCTTGTACTCTCTATTAAAAAAAAATATATATATAAATATATGTATCAGTAAGATGGAATACTGAAAATTAAGTTGGAAATATAGAACAAAACCTATTAACATTTCTAAGGTTATATTACAAACACTTAAAAACACACAGATAATGCTATATGGACAAAAGTATTAGGCCACACTACTTAATCACTGAATTCAGGTGTTTCATTCATTCCCATTGCCACAGGTATATAAAATCAAGCACCTAGCCACATAATCTGCCTTTACAAACCCTGGTGAGGAGAACAGATTGTTCTGAGGAGTTCACTGAACTCAAGCATGGTACTGTAACAGAATGCATCATTGCAACAAGCCAGTTTAGGAAATTTCTTCCCTTCTATATATTCCATGATTCATTTTAAGTGGCATTATTGCAAAGTGGTAGTATTTAGGGACCACAGCTACTCAGCCTCAAAGTGGCAGACTACATAAAGTTACAGAGTGGGCTTACAGAGTGCTGAAACCTTCTGTTCACTCAACAACTGCAGCATTCCAAACCTCCTCTCATCAGCACAAAAACTGCGTGCTAGAAGCTTAATGGCACACATGTTCCCACATGACAGTGCCCCAGTGTACAAAGCAAGATTAATAAAGGCATGGTTGGATGAGTTTGGTATAGAAGAACTTGACAGGCCCACACACGGGATGATGAAATCATTAATTTGTTTGGAATATTTTACTCTTTGAGCTTTATTCCAGTTACCTCCAGCAAAATGCGAGTAAAGGTCTAGGCCAGGGTTTGGTTACTTATGTCCCCACTGTCACATACACTATATGGTATAAAATATTAGGCCCCACATCTTAGTCACTAAATTCAGTCCCACTACCACAGGTGTGTAAAATCATGCACCTATCCATGCAATCTGCCTTAATAAACATTACTGAAATCATGGGTTGCTATTTCACCATCAACTGTAAGTGTTAAGTGGAAACATTTAGAAACCACATCAACTCAGCCAGGAAGTGGCAGACCATGCAAAGTTACTGAGCGGGGTCTCTGAGTGCTGCGGTGTATAGTATGTAAAAGTCACAAATGCTCTGCTGACTTATTAACTGCAGAGTTTCAAACCTTCTCTGGCATTAACATCAGCACAAAAACTATGTACCGGGAGCTTCATTGCATTGGTTTCCATGGCTGCACAGCTGCATGTGAGCCTTACATCTTTGAGCAGAATTTCAAGTGTCACATGGAGTGGTGCAAAGCATGGCGCTATTGGATTGTGGAGCAGTGGAAAAATGTTCTGGGGAGTGATGAATCATACCTCTTTATCTGGCAGTCTGATGGGTGAGTCTGCGGTACAAGAACGCCAGAAGAATGTTACCTGCTGGGCTGCACTGTGCCAACTATAAAGTTTGGTGGCGAAGGGATAAAAATATGGGGTTGGTTTTTTCAGGGGTTGACCTCGACCCTTAATTTCACTGAAGGGAATCATAATGATTCAGCTTTTGGGACAATTTTATGCTTCCAACTTTGTGTGAACAGTTTAGGGAAGGCTCTTTACTGTTTCAGCATGACTGTGGCCCAGTGTACAAAGCAAAATCCATAAAGGCTGACTGGATGTGTTTGGTGCAGAAAAACCTGACTGGCCTGCACAGGGTCCTGACCTCAACTCCATCAAAAACCTTTGGGATGAACTAGAATAGAGACTGTGAGCCAGGCCTTCCCTCAGTCTCTGACTTCACAAATGCTTTTCTAGTTGAAGGGGCAAAAATTCCCACACACATTCTCCAAAATCTTGTAGCAAGCCTTCCCACAAGAGTGGAAGAATGTCTATGGATTTAGAATAGGATATCATTAAAGACTCCTGTAGGTAAAATGTGTAGGTGGCCCAATACTTCTGGCCGAATGCGCATGCCTGCTCGAACCTGAATGTAAATTTGCTGTCAAGTAGTCTTACCAGTGTTCGTAGCTCCATCATTCTGGGCAGACAGCAGGCAGAGATCCTGGTGTATAGCAGTTGCAGCAGTTTCTGACACACAGAATAGCAGGACAGCAGCAGGAGTAGGCTCCTCGTCATCCTTAAAATGCAGCTGCCGTTCCTCCAGTTCCTGTTGCTCCCAAACACTGTACCTCCTCAGCTCCTTATGCTCAATGGTCAAAGTCACCTCCAACTCCTCACTGGTGTCTGAAGACAGGAAGTAGTCCTGTTAGCATAATAGTTCACAAAGCTGGGATCAAATGAAACACTTTTTTACTTCTTTATTTCCTCAAATAATCCCCTAAACATAACAGATGTATATATAGCTGGTTTCCCTTTATGCAGAAGTAAAACACTTCAGACGTGAAACACATTCCCAATCCAGCGTGAATTCAAATCATTTTACTACTGAGATTTTCACTGATCATTTTCTGAGTGTGTTTGTTTTAAGCACTAAGTTTCTGTAGTAACTCTGATTCTACAGGTAAGTGGCTATGTTATGCTGGGGGCTTTAGGGGATCCAGAGAAATATTAACTTAACTGTCAAGCCTTTTAAAATGAAGATGTGAGTTTATTTAAATCTCTGTAGTTACAATAGCATGTATTTATAGAATTAATAGTATTGATACAGTTTACAGCAAGTATACCGATTTACACAAACTCAAGTTGTTTTTTTCCAAGTATACTGTGTTCTTTTCTGTGAAAATGAATCTAATTTTTGTTTTAGATAAAAGCTATGTGGTATACTGGATTTATTAGTATTTCAGTCATAATATCATGCATTATTTGAATTTTTTCAAATGCCACTTTACTGCTGCATTCCAAATGGTTCAGATTCTACTGGCCGTGAAGATTCCTGTGGAGCAAATTAAGAAGGGACCTCTACTAACGGTGCGTACTTCTTAGTCACTGTTCTAATCATATGACACCACAATTAATATAAAGTAACAATTAATAATCCACATTTAATTCTCCTCAACAAGAAAAAAACCATCATGGCACACAATTATTTTGTAAGTCATGTTGGGTAATGCTAGCTAGCATAACAGCCTGCTAGCTAAATGAATCAAAATAACTTGTGAATGAGAGGGGATCTCTGTCTGCTGTTAAGAAGTTTTTCAGGTTTTAAAAAAATAGACTACTTTTGCTCCATTTCTGGTCACATTCCTTCTGTGCTGGACTTTCATGGTGTCGGTGGGGCTAAGGCAGCTCCTCCACACCCAGTGACAGGGAACCAGCTCAGACAAAGACATGTCACTCAAAAGTAATCGGTAATTCGCCTCTTAACAGAATAAAAGGCGTAGAACTCGGCTGGTATGCCTCTGCCTTAGATCTGATCCCACGTGACTCTGATCTTTGACTCCACAATCTCGTAAATGCTATCAGATGTTCTACCTCTCATAGTTATTAACCATAAAAAGTCTGGAAAAAAGTATCAAATAAGGCAGCTTCTGTAGTGGTAACAAGATTTTTAATGTATGGATGACTCGAAAACATAATGCCTAAGCAGTGTAGGCATAGTAACTGTCACAAGGTTTGGAAGAATGAGTTCAAATGGAGTTTGTTTTGAAGCTGTGTATCATAGTCCTGATGTGGAAATATTAACACTAACAAGCTGTTAACTTTCTTTAAAACTATGGCAAAGAAAAAGTGGCATCACATCTAACAGAAATGCATAACAAAAAGCATTTTATGGACTGACTATACCTTGGCACCAGATACCTAATTTTTGTTAACAGAGCTTAAGAATAGATGGTTTTGGTTGTGCTGTATTATTCTATTTATAATTTATTTCTCTTTATTGGTGATGTTAAAAAGTTTTAAATGTATGTACTTCTTATAGAAGTATGAGTCACTATGCACATACAACAAGGGACAATATTTCTGCAAAATAAGATTGTGCAGAAATGATATTTACTATTAGAATCTTTGTAAACTTCTGATACTGCCCAACAGCATTTTATAGATGACACACATGTCAAGTGTTTTTAAGGCAAAGGTAATCTGGTATTCTGTTACTCAAGGAAAAAAATACTGTTCTTGCTATTTATAAAATGTATGTACACTAATATCTAGGCCCATATGAACTCTGAACCTGAAGAAATCTGCAGCTTTTTTGAAGAGTCTAAAGAGGTTGCAAGTGAAGCATTTGCCATTTCCACCTCGCTGTTGCTGGTGTATGTTGTTCTGACTTTGATCAGTGTGAAAAGGCTTTCCTGAACACATGTCCTGAAATCTTCATGATGAAATTAAAAACTCAATTCAAACGCTTGATCAAACTGACATCTATTTCAGACTGTTGTAATGTTGAGAAAATTTAGGTTGATTTCCTGTTTTAAATAAGCATATTTGCTCAGGAAACAATGATGGTGATTTTTTTTTTTTTTTTTTACTAATTGTTGATAATATAAGAAGCAAAACAAGCTCTGCAGCATTCCACAGATTTTCCCGCTGGATCACCACAGAAAACTATGAAAAAATCCACATATTCTGTTTGAGCCAGCAAATATCCAAATAGCTCTCTTTAACAGAAACAGTTACGCAAACAATGACAGGATAGTACGTCACGGAATAAAACCCTTAAGTTAAGAGAGCTTCAAAGGCTCAGAGGTGAAAGTGCACTAGGGTCTTGAAAAGTCTAATCCATGAGCACAAACCAGCTAAGTGAAGCACACCGCAAAGCTGGGAGAGGACATCATGCTGATAGCAGGATAAAAAAAATTTTCTTTTTGTGTCAAAGCTTCTATAACCCTGACAAAAAGCACAAACACTGGTCAGACAAGCTGATTAAGAAAAGGACCACCAGAAACTAGTTCAGATATGTATTATACATAAAAACACATATTTACAACTTTACCTTTCAATGGGATGATGATTTTCGTCTTCTCTATCTGTGAAGGGAGAAAGATGCACTGTACTCTCAAATTCCGGCATACTTATATCAAAACGCATATCTTTGTGTTTTATTAGGGTTACCGAGATGACTCCATTTGCTTTTGCATGATAAACTCCACAGTGCAATCCGAAGAAGGCCACCCCCATGGTGGAATAGTCAATGTCAAGGCTGGGAGAAGCAGTCTCTGAACGAGGAGTATCTTCAACAACGACTTGCAAGACCTGAAAAACACAAACATACGCACAGTGGGAAACAGTGTAAAACAGGCTGTGTAGCAGAAAAATGAGGTAGACAGAGCAATAAAGAGTCAAATCAGAATAATACCCCATTACAGTCATAACTAGCTGCAAGATTAAAAAGCCATTATGTGGAGCCTTTAAAAAAAATGAAATGCTGCTCTGGCACCATCTGGTGGTGCACAAATAACACTGCAGTTGACAGCCGCGATTGTCTATGTAAAGCCACTGTCACACCTTGACAATTTAACCAGCGTATGCCCACATGTGAAAAAATCTGCAAATACACTGGCGTACTTAGCAAAACATTTCCCTTAACCAAAATCAGATAAACTGATTAAAGCTTGGTTAGAGCAGGTCACCTGGCACTCTATTCTGCATACAAAAATCGCAATAAAATTAATCTTAAAAGAAGCTCCTTTTTTTCAACATTGCCAGCAGACTTCATTTCTGTACACACACAAAAATATTCTTACTCAGTGTACACACTATACAACTATTTAAAACTGAATTCAGTGGCTCGTCCTAGCAGATTCAGGTTTATGTGAAAACTAAATGTACCGACTGTAAATCATCGTAACAGTGTGTTTGAAACTCTTGATGACATCCCTAAGTTGATGTTTTCTGTTTCATGTAATTATCTTAATATTGTGCCTTTTTTAAATGCTTGCAAAATAAGCTTGGTTCATGCAAATGTGAAACTGTAAAATAACAACTAAAAGAAAAGAACAAATTCTCCCTTTATTATATCCCACATTCGTCTCTACCTTCATGTCACTGGGTCAGATAAAAGACTAAGAGGCTGTAACACAGGCAAAGTATTGTCATTTAATTAGCAGGTGGAGAGCTGGACACCCTGTGGTGAAGTAAAACCTTAGGCCCCCAGATGATGCCTGCAAAATACCCTTTGTGATGTCATGTTAATCTGAGCATTAACTCAGCTCAGTTAAGAAACATGCAAGGTTGTTTTCTGTGCAATATAAAAAACGAAAAGAACTGCACGGGAATTGTAAAGACTGAGGTCATACATGAAATCTTTTTCTGTTGAACTGAACACATTCTACCAACCTGCATGTCCTGCATGTCAGAACTGTTGCGCTGTTTGGCTAGTGCTTTCTGCTCGGACTGTCCTTTTATTACTGTGTCTTCCACAGTGTCCAGTGTACGAACTTGGCTGCAGGCCTGAAAAACGTCTCCACTCTCCTCATCATCACTGGACAGCACAACTGAAATACAAGCATTAAGACATCATTAGGTCTGGAATTTTCCTTCTTTTCTCCTCTCAAATTTAAGCACACTTTTGAGGACAGATATGCCCCTATTTGACACCACATAATGGATATGTAATGGGCTTTAAAGTCACAGTGAGGACAGTAGTAATCCAGGAGAAGACACGTGGGTAAGCTAAACAGTGAAAACACTATAGCTGCTAATTGGAATTCACGTGCTCCGGATGGTTCCAGAGTTGGAAGTCACTATTCTGACTTCAGTGTGTTCATGTGCCTTGAATCAGAAAGAAAATGGACACTATGGCATTACAACACCACATTCATACTGTTTCCAGGAAATAAATGAATACATAAATCTTTAGATCACTTGTTATCAGGGTTACTGGAAACTTTTTAAATTAATTTTAGCGACTCTACACAGAAAGACCCTAATGATAACCTAATAACTTATTGCAAACTAAATTCAACACATCCTTTTCTGCCTCAACCTCAAAGCTCGAAAGGAGCTGGTTGAGGTGGCTTGGGCATCTGATCAGGATGCCTCCTGGATGCCTCTCACTTTAGGTGTTTCGGGCACGTCCCTCTGGGAGGAGACCCCGAGGAAGACCTAGGACTATGCTCTAGGAGAAACTATGTCTCCCAACTCTTCAGCTCTATGTCCCAGCTGTATGTCTCCCAGCTCTTCACCACCTCCTCCAGCTCTTCAGGAGGTGACCCCCCCCCCCCCGAAGAGCTGGAGGAGGTGGCTGGAGAGAGGAAAGTCTGGGCTTCTCTGCTCGAACTGCTGCCTCCATGACCTGGAACTCCAGAAAAGCGGCAGAAGATGGACGGACAGACAGACTTTTCCACATGGAAAGGAGCCAGCTGAGGTGGTTCAGTCATCTGACTGAGATGCCACCTGGAGGCTTATTATTGTGGTGTTTCGGGCATGTCCAATTGGGAGGAAGCTTCGGGGCAGAACCAGGACATGCTGGTGAGATCACTTCTCTTGGCTCGCTTAGGAATACCCCACTGACCCCCAGAATTGCTGAAGGAGATGGCTGGGGAGAGGGAGGTCTGGGCAGCTTTGCTTAGATAGCTGGCCCGGCATCCCAGACCCAGACAAGCAGCAGAAAATGGACGGATGGACTTAAATTTGTACCATCAGTAAAACTTCTCTTACATCAACCACATATTGATTTTCATCATGTCATGAGATCAGCAACTGAGTCAGGGTTTTCTCGAACTTTCTGAGTTGTTTTCCCCCCAACATGAGGGACTAAGCATGTGACTCTTCCAGTTAGAAACAAATTTTTCCAATTATTTTGAAAACACATGAATATGCAATAATACACAAAGCTAAATAATGTCTGAGTTTTTCAAATCTGTGGACATTTGTTTCTTGCATCCAAAAAAGAATTTTGGCAAAAAAGATAACAACTGTTATTTGACTCCATGTTCAAATATGCATTTTGTCCTCAAAACCCCAGTATCATTCTAGCTCCACAAATAATTAAGCATATGCTGTATATCAAGCTGTTATCTATCTTATCACTTAGAATGTTGGGTGTTTGATTTGTCTGACTGCCTGGGGTTCTGATGCATCAGGATTTAAAAATAATGTAATGAGCTACTTTATGCTGATCATCTGCATTTCAAAGTGTTAATTTGAGTCACTTTTCATAATCAGTGAGCAGAAACAGCACACTTGTTGAGAGTTCTGTTTAAGTGCTGTCATAAGACTTGCGCACACATTCAATTGCAAAGTGGTATTTATTTGCCTGGATACTGTTTCCTCAGACATGTTCTGGAGTGGACTAAAGAGTAGTGTACTCACTGGGTTCAGAAGTAATGGTCTGAGTTCCGTTGTCCTGTGTGGATGATGAGCTTTGTCTTGGGCTCCCAGTAAAGTCTCTGGCTTCCAAATTAGGGTTGATGACTGGGACCAGAATTTGTGTTTCATTATCTTCTCCCACCGTGAACTGTACTATGCAATGGTCCAGGCTCTCTGCATCATCATCCTCTCCGCTCTCCTCCCGATTAATGTGTGCAGAGGTTGGCCTTTCTTCTATTCCATCTTCTCCCGTGAGGCGAAGCACACTCTCACGGAGGCGTTTGGGGCTGCTTGTTCCATTGCACTGGGACCCTGAGTCCCTTCTTTTCCTCTTCTGTGTATAAACAACAGAAAATAATGCATCAATTTTACTTTATACTCTCACAACTTAGACTGACACGGCACTGGATACAGAACAATTTTCAAGTAAAATAAAGTTTTAAAGAAACACCGTTAAACCATCTTGCTTTAGCCCTTTTTAGGCACGGAATAACAAGTGCTGAGTTTTAAAGGTACTGACAGATTTAATTTTCTCTTTAGCAAAAGGTTATCGGTTGCCCACTGGTTTTCCAATCTTTTTGTTAAACTAGCTGGATGTTGCCTTATATTTATTGGAATTCATCAGTCATGTAACTCTGAACAAACAACAAAACAATTACCACAAATTTCAGAATATTCCTTCTAAAGATATTTGATAATGTTTTGATTTTGACAGCAGATGCCAAAGAGTCAGACAGGAGACAAAAAAGAGAGAAGGCAACCAAAGGTCCATCATTTTTTGTCATTTTGAAAAATAATATTGCCAACACAGTTTATACAAATATTTGAACAGTACACAATGCAAATAATATGAACATAGTACAAAATGTATATACCGTATATCAACTATGTGTGCCTTGGGCATTCAGAATGGCTCAGGTTATGGTATGCTGATGTAAGCTGTGTCCCAATTCAGAGTCTGCATCCTTTGAAGGAACTTCTGTCCTCTGTACTGTAGTATTTTTAGTGTATTCATACTTTTACATGAAGTATTTTTCACACTGATCACAGACTATACTTGATATTAACTATGAAGACAGATTATGAACTATTGCTTCTCAGACTTCAGGCTGAGATCAAGTGTGGTGTGGTGGTGCAGTAACAATATTTTATCTCGCTGATGTTCTGAAAACTTTTAAAGTGGAATAAATGACAATCACTTGGACAGCGGTGCCACGGTGCTGGACTCTGTTCACCATGTTTCTCCTGGCTGCCGCTGCTGAAGGTCATGGCTGTACAAGCCACACCTCTGAGGCCTGAACTACAGGTAGGGCTGCGGTCAGATGGACACACAAGACCTCCTTCCTTCTGTCCTCCTCACTTCTATGGAAAGGTCATTTGGCAGAGGCTTTGCGCCGGATGGCCCTCAAGACGCGGTCATCCGTGGTGGTGGTGGGGGGGCCTGTGTCCCCACCTGGAATTGAGCCGGGGACCTTTTGCTTTAATGCGACTGTTTAAACCACTGCACTACAGTGATTGGAATGATTATTTGAAGGATGTCGGGCCACCCTTGTAGTATGCGCATGAGGGGGATGCCAGCCGTGCTCCAAGGGGGTGGGTCACCCATGGCCCCTGGTCTGGTCTGCCTTTCCTGCCCTCTTCGGGGTGGGGGAGACTGGGGTGCCTAATGAGCCAGGTGAGACCTGGCTCTCTGCCTCCCGGTCTTATATATCCCGGCCCCAACATCCACCAGCCTCCCTATCTCCACATTAGCTGCACACATAGGGCTGCGGGGGGGTCCTGGGTGCCACTCGGCTGCAGAGGGCAGTGCCATCCACGTGGCTCTGCCCTCTGCTAGCTGAGGTCACATGACCCTCCTTTTTAATTACAATAGAGAGGCTGGGTCTCCATACACTCCATACACCCCAGTTTCTGGCACCCCTTCGGGGGCGGGGGGGTGTTGGGCTGGGATTGGGGCATCATGGCGGACCTTGGAGAGCATCCACAACAGCGAGGAAATCCATCCCTCCTCCTGATGACCAGGTGCTCTGTCTCACCACAGCTGATGTGAGAAAAATTCTGTGCAGGGTCAACCCACGGAAGTCTGCTGGACCAGACAACATTCCTGGCAGAGAGCTCAGGGAGTGTACAGAGTAGCTAGCAGATGTCTTCACTGACATCTTCAACATCTCGCTAAGCAGCTCCATCATCCCAACGTGCCTCAAGACAACAACCATCATCCCTGTGCCCAAGAAGTCTACGGTTTCCTGCCTCAACAACTATCGTCCCGCTGCACTCACACCAATCGAGATGAAATGCTTCGAGAGGCTCGTCATGAGGCACATCAAATCACAACTTCCATCCTCACTGGACCCCTTGCAGTTTGCCTATCGTTCTAATCGCCCTACAGACGATGCCATTGCCACAACCCTCCAT